>PVJA010005590.1:64839-78293 GCA_004027025.1 Myocastor coypus
AAAAAAAAAAAAAAAAAAAAAAAAAACTTATCAAGCTATATACATAAGATTAGTGTATTTGACTATATGTAAATCATTTCTTAATAACAAGTCAACCAAAGCTATTCATTATAGGCCTTGGATACCTTATTGATTGCTAAATGCTCAATTCTAACTGATTAAGTCCCCACAGCACATAAAACACAACCAGTGCTTCCCCAAAATACTGACAGGATAAAGCAAGAACACAATAGAAAGAAAGAAAAAGTACATAAGGGGCAGTAGCAATAACATATGACAACTGTCTTGTATTCCGTGAAGATGCAACCTATGCACATGCAGATGGCTGTAGCTCGTTCAAATACTGACTGTGGGGCTGGCAAGATAATGCAGCAAACTAAGTGCCTGTAAGGACCAGGATCCAATCAATCCCTGGCACATGCCATGCCAGTTCTGCCCCTAGGCACACTGAACCAGCTACTGAGATTGGGCATGGTGGAGCACATCTGCAATCTCATCGCTAGAGAAGCTGAAAACAGGAGGATCACTATGAGTCCAATCTGCATAGTGAGACCCTGTACCAAATACATAAAAAAATGTGCTGGTGAGATAACTCAGCAGTCTAAAGGGCCTGCTTAGGCAAGCTTAGGCAGGTGCAGGGGACCCCAGTTTGATCCCCAGTACCACAAGCCATGCCAGAACCACCCTCAGGGTGGGCTGAGTGGGCCAAAAAAAGAGAAACGAATACATAAGAGAGAGAGAGAGAGATAAAGCAAAGCACTTCTTTAACACTGGCTGTGGAGAATCTCATGCTACTAATCTATTCTATGCTCAAGACCAAGCCAGTTCCAGACAAGAGTGACTACTACCTGAAATGCTGGGTACTACAAGTGATTCAAACATGGGAGTTTTTCAGAACTTTGAATCTTGAGCAAGAGAGATGGCTCAGTAGAATAAGTGCTTGCCTGGCAAGCATGGGGTCCTGAGATCAACCCCTGGTACCACCAAAAAAAAAAAAGGGGGGGCAAGGGGGAGGGAGAGAGAGAGGAATCTTTTGCATAGACTTTATGGAGTTATGCATCCCTAATCTGAAAATCTGAAATGTTCTGAAATCCAAAACCTTCTGACTAACATGATGCTCAAAATGTTTCAGATTTCAGCTTTTTGGATTAGGGATGCTCAATTACATTATAGAAGAAATAAGAATTTTTGAAATGCCCCAATAAATAAAAGACTGATGGAGGAACACCACAATGAAAAGAAAAAACAAATACCACCTTGCCATGATGCCGAAAAGCTCTCACTGCCTGACAACATACGCTAACCTTAATTTTTTCAACAGACATCACACATACACAAGGCACCCACTTCCTATGTGTAGACTGACTGATGCCATGACTCAGAAAACAGCACAAAAAATAAGACATCAGAAGAGGGAAGCCTATATTCACTGTGGGATATGCTTATCTTACAGGACTTTGCAGAATCATGGAGACCCTCTTCTTCTGCTCCATCATATTGAAATCCTGGCGAAGGTCTGGCGCCATATTCCTCTCCCGTAAGTATTCTGGGTTATTCTCATCCACTCTGTCGAAGTACCTCTCCTTGTGAGGGGCTGTAGTCGGGGGTGGTGAAGTCACCACGGCAGTCCGAGTATCACCATTCATGGCACCACCTTTCAAGATTCCTAGAAAATCAAAACAAAAGAAAACACTGTGTGTGAAATCAATGTTGCATACCATTTTGTCATGAGCACATCAGCCTGGTAAACACGTGCAAATGCCTAACAGTGGGAGGCTTCTTTGCGGCTCCACTGATGCTCATCCTGGCCATTGTTCTGCCGGAGACAATGGCAGAGCCGTCTAACAAGCTGTGACATCCATGGGCACCCACAAAGAACTAGATATGAAGCTCCTGAGCAACTTATACTCAGGATTCACACTCATGATTTATCCCATGCACATCATTTCTGAAGAACATCTGATTTCTTCCTTTTCCTCTTCATTTTCTTTCTTTCCTTTTTTGGACAATAAGGATATGGGCCAGGGCTTCACTCATATACCCTTAGTTTTGAGAAATGTTATTTGGAAGGATAATATTTAACCATACAAAGGGTTAGTAAGAAAGGGAAGCTGCTCACAACAGCTGCATTCACACGTATGGAAAATGCTCCTCATTAATGTCAACTTTCTGATACAATGAACAAGTAGCAAATACTACCAGAAAGGTCACTGTGTTCCAGTTTGTGATAGCTAAAGGGATGCCAAGATGCTCAATTGTAGGAACGTGGCCATTTGAGTAGAATATGAACCTGGCTGGGTGTACGAGCTGCCCAGATTGGTGCAGCACACTGCTGGGCGTGTGGGGCGCTTATGGAGGGGTAGCATCAGGTTGACATCTGCTCTCTGGCCCCTTCTGATTGTTCCCCTACTCTGCTTCCTAGCTGTGAAGAACTAAGCAGCCTTATTTTGCTGTGCTCCTCCACCATGATGCTCCTGTCTTAGAGCCAGCCAAACCCTCTAAAATCACAAACCAAATAAACTTTTTCTTTTTTTAAATTTTATGTATTTGGCACAGGGTCTCACTACACAGCTCAGACTCATAGTGATCATCCTGGTTTCAGCCTCCTCAGCATTGGGATACAGGCATGAGCACCATGCCCAGACTCAATCAACTTTTTTTTTTTTTAAATAGAATTCTATTTTATTATCATACTTTTTTTTTTTCTTTTTTTCTTTTTTCCAGGACTGGGGATTGAACTCAGGCCCTTGAACTTGCCAGGCAAGCGCTTATTCTACTGAGCTATCTCCCTAGCCCTCAACTTCTTTTTTTTAAACTATGGGTCTTGGCTGGGTATTATGTACCAGAGACACAAAAGCTGACCAACACAGTCTGTAATATAGTCACTTATTTTACATTCTTTCTAACCCTAGACATTCACTTAAAGTGACATTAATTACTATGATTTATCTTTAACTGCTAAATCCCTAACTCTGCTTATCATACAAGAGTTCAACTTCTATCATGTTTCTACGATAACTTCACAATATATATGCAGTGATTACTGAGCACTTGTTATGTCCAGTCATTTTGTATCAGGCAAAAAAGGTAACAGATGCAATCGACACTATAAGGCAAGTCAGACACAATTCAACATGGGAGAAAGACAGCAGATTTCTGAGGCAGCTATAGCTGCTTCCTAATGCCCAGAGAAGAGCGAAAAAGGAATCTTTAAAAGCTACTGAGTCCAGGGGCCCGGCAGGACGGCTCAGTGGTCTAAAGCGCCTGCATGCTGTGCCAGCCCTGCCCTTAGGGCAGGCTGAGCTGGACATAAAAATAAATAAACAAACAAAAGTTCTGAAACAAGAAAAAAAAATTAAAAAAAAAAAAAAGCAACTGAGTTCAAAAAAGGAAAAACCCAAGGGGCAGAGACTACTCCAGAGAAAACCACAACCAAGGAGCTTCTCAGAAGGTGAAAAAGCAACCCAGAAGGGACTAGTCCAAATGTCAAAGACAGAACCATTGGTAATTGACAATGTCAGAAAATGGAGTAGATTAACCCAACTTTTGAGTTGGTTAGATAAAGTATAAGGAAAAGCCATTCATGCATGGTGGCACATACCTATAATCCCAGCACTGAGAGAATTCCAGACTAAACTATACAGCAAGATCTTATCTTTAAAAATATAAGTAAATATAAAAATAAATACAAATAAAAATTTAAAAATAATAAAAGCTACTGAGTTCAACCTAAGGCACAGGCTGGCCAAATAGCTCAGCAGAGTAAAGCGCCTGCTTAGGCAGGTGCAGCAGCTAGGTTCATCCCAGGCCTGCTACAGCCCCACCCCACCCGTAGGGCATGCTGAGCCTAAGAGAAGGATTGGTGTAATCCCAGCTACTGTGAGGCTGAACACAGGCAGATCACTATGAGTCCAATCTACATAGTGAGGGCCGCCCCCCCCCAAGACCCTGTCCTGAAAAATAAAGACACAGAAACCTTTTCTTTAGCTATCCACTGCCATGTAAACCAGGAAAGGACTGCAGACTAGATCGAAAACCAGACTGCCAGAGTTCCACTCCTTCAATTAGGAAATCTACAAACTTAAAATCAAAACATGTATATTTTGGACCCAATGACAGAAGTTGGGTAGTTGGGTTTTTTGTTTGTTTGTTTTGCTTTGGTTTAGTTTGATTTGGTTTGATTTTCTGAATACTCGGAATTGAACCCAAGACTACAACTAAATTTCCAGCCCTTTGGATTTTTTTACATAGGATGCCTAGGCTAGCTTCAACTTGTCATCCTCCTGTTTGGGTTAATATAGAGGTAGGTACTGGTCTCAATCTATAAACACAAAAATATGATGGTGGCTTTTTTTTTTTTTTTTTAAGACAGTTTTGCTCTTCAGCTCAGGGTGGCCTCAGACTCACAACACTTCTTGTGGCTCAGCCTCCCGAACTTAGTCCCTTGCACTGATTTCTTCAAGTGCATCAGGTCCCGCTCCATCAGAACTTCAGGACATGCCCTCATCGCAGCACCTTCCCCAGAAGCTAGTGTGCACCCTAGCTGGTCCTGCTCCACACACACTAAAGCAGAAACCTAAAACCACATTGAGAGGGCCAGACATCTGAACACTAACTAGATATTGAGGTAAAAACGAATGTTAAAATGTTAGATGTGGCTGAGCTATATAGTCTCCAGCACTTTAGGAGGCTGAGATAGGAGGATCAAAAGCTCAGGTTCAGCCACTTAGGAAGATTCTGCCTCAAAATAGATCCCATGCTTAATGACCTACCTGTTTAACAGCCATTCAGATTTGCAATAAAAGCATTCCCTACAGGGTTAAGACCCACTGGTAAGATTTACAGCTCATTTTTGTTTTTTTGGTTTGCAAGATTCTTCTCTCTACAGTTCTGTACATCTTACTGACGAGGCTCAGTATCTTTTTTTGCACAGTACCCCTTGTTTACACAGTGCTGTAATTTCTTGGTTGTGCTGTAGAGTACAGCACCCCAATTTTGTGTTCTGCTATACATCACAGCAGTGCATGGAAGAGTTTGGCAAATCAAAGCAAAGCCATCAAGTTGGAGTTCTCTTTGACTATTTCTCTGTTCTGAATACTGTAATATACAGAGTATACACTTCTTAACAGCCAATTCAGGTAAGGACCTAGTCCAGGATCAGAACTCCATCCTTAAACAAGGAATGTCTGATTCAAAAGTGTTGAGGATACAGCTCACTGCAAAGGCCCTCAAGTCAATCCAATTCCCAGTAACAACAGCAAAGTCACCATCATCTTAGGTTCCTTTTTTTTCTTTTGGTACTAGGAATTGAACTCAGGTCCTGTGCTTCTGCTTGTGCCAGAGCTATATGCTGGTCCCAATCTTAGGTTCTATCATGGTTGGGCACATACAGAAATATGTATAGATGAAATAATACGCTGCACAAAGTTTCTTAAGATATACTTAGGGTCACACAAAACAAATAAGACTAGTGTTGTGGTTTGTATCTAAATGTCCCCCCAAACTTTACACACTCATATGGTGGCTGGATCTAGGGTATGTGATGCTGAAATATGGATTTTTTGTTTCTTTTTTCTGACAGTCTCACTATAGGGTCCAAATCAGCCTTGAATTCACTATGTAGCCCAGGCTGTCCTTGAACTCACAGAGATCCTCCTCTGCAATGCCTCCGTTGCACCACCCTGCCTTTGAGCCAGTTAGCTATGAACTGAAACACCTACAAGCTGTGAGCTACAACAAACCTTTCCTCCTATAACTGTGCTGGGTGTTTCGTCTTAGCAAGGAGAAAACTAAACTGCACGGTGAAAGAAGGTGTGCTGTGCTCTTCTGCCCTCGCTATAGTCTGAGGTGCGCCCGGCACAGAGCGTCCCAGGACAAGGTCTTCAGACTGCCAAGGCCATTGAGGAAAGGCCGTGTAAGGGCTAATATCCCACTCCTAATGTCACAGAGGACACCTTCTGCATAGAGTGTTATGAAATATCAAAACAGTGGCCTGCAGTATTTTTCTTAGCAAAGGAATTGAGCACAAAATGACCCATCTTCACGAAACTGTAACCAAACCTCACCGCGGGCTGAGCTGGCCATAAAAATGAGTGAATAAACAAACAAAGGTTCTGAAACAAGAAAAAAAAATAAATTAAAAAAAAAAAAAAAAAAAAAAAAAAAAAAAAAAAAAAAAAAAAAAAAAAAAAAAAAAAAAAAAAAAAAAAAAAAAAAAAAAAAAAAAAAAAAAGCCAGGTGCAAGGGCTGGCCAAACAGCTCAGCAGAGTAAAGTGGTGGCACACACCTGTAATCCCAGCTCTTGGGAGGCTGTAAATGGGCGAATCACTACAAGTCTGATCTAGTAGTGAGATGCTGAACACCCTGTAGACCCTTCCCTAAAATACAAAAAAAAAAAGCCAGGTGCATTCTCCAAATTATCTAGAGAGTGACTTCTAAAGCTTCTGGATAGAGTCAGTTATTTCTTGCCATCTTCCTTTGATCAGATATGTTTGCTATTGGGTAACTTACCCCAAGCCTTCACATAGTTTATTTTTGAATCCTTAATGCCAAAACATTCAAAGCAAAAATTTAAACAAGCAAGAAGGTGTACCATTAAATCCTCGGGCAACATGTCTTGAAAGCATTTCCTGGACAGCATGACAGTAAGACAATAATAACTTCCAGCTCCATGGGAGAAGGCCAGGATGTATCAGATATGCCTAAGCGGTGACATGCAGAAGTAGTAACCACTGGACACTTGCTAGGCTGGCAACAAGAGAATAAGATGCAAGCTGACTGTCTTCCTACTTCTTTCAACTCCTGACCCTGACCAGATCTCCACTGGAGCCACTTCCCACACTATATACAAGGTGCCAGACTTAAAGAAATACAAATGAGTAAACGACAAATGCTCTTGGTGTCCTGACAGAACTTCTTACAGTGCACTGGCAGGGAGAGAAGGTTTACAGTACCAGACGGAAAAAACCAAAAAGGCGTGAAGAGCTACATGGTGCCCCCTCAGACTTCCTATACTGAAGCCCCAGGTCCAGGACATCAGGAGGTCACCTTATTTGAGGCAACACTGGAGCAGAGTAGCCCTTGATCCAATAGGACCTATGTCCTTACAACAGAGGAATCCTTGTCATAGACATCTGCACAGGGAGAACAAAAAGCCAGCCAGTGCCACCAGGAGCCAGAGGAAGGCCCGGAAGGAATGGCTCCAACGTTGCGATCTGAACACCCAGTTCAGGACTGTGAGCCCCAGTCTGCAGTGCTATCATAGCAGCCCCTGGAAACCCCGAGTGAAGGCTGGTCAGGAAAGCATCCCAGGGAGATGCCTGCCAGGTGGCTTGGGAGGGAATAGCCACCCTTGAAGGGACATCTGGAGCAAAGAGACAGCACTGCCGCCCCACACAATGCACTCAGCAACTGCAGGTGCTCACTGAGGGTTTCTCGGTATATTTTTATTAGTGTCAACAAAATACTGGGTCTTCAAGTGATATTTTCATACAAACCCTGTGCTCTACCACATATCTACATCCTGGCCCTTTTCATTTTTAATTTCGAGACAGTCTTGCAAAATTGCCCAGGATAACCTTGAACACATGATCCTCCTGCTTCAGTCTCCCAAGTAGCTAAGCTTAGGGACCTCTACTACAGCATCCAGCTGCACATAATCCACTTTGGTAATGTCCACTTCAGTGAGTTTTTGTCATTGGGGTTTTTGTTGTTTTTGTGGAGCTTGGCGTTTTGTTTGATGTTTATTTTCTGCACTATCAGGGATTGGGCTCAGGGAGTCAGGGTCCCACTAAGTCACTAAGTTGGCATCTTCCTCCTAAAGTGCTGGGCCTTCCCAATCACACAACTTTCACTTACCCGCCACAGCCAAGTCAAACAGCTCCTGCTCTATGCAGTGTGCCCTATCTCCAACCCCGAGCCAAGCCTCCTTGTGTCGCACACTGTATTCCACATCCTCTGCAGCCATTTCAGTGCAGAAAAATTATTCATGTGAGTGCTTTCTCCATCACCAATCCGTGGGGCCATGAGGAACAGAGACAACATATTTCTGTTTTTGAGAGGGCGGCTCAGCCCACTCTGAGGGTGGGGCTGGTGCAGCATGTGGTGCTGGGGATCCAACTGCAGTTCCCTGTACCTGCCTAAGCTTGCCTAAGCAGGCGCTTTAGACTGCTGAGCTACCTCGCCAGCTTGAGACAACTCATTTCTAACATATAACAGGACTTAGCAGAAATGCTGTTCAGGAAGGGCAGCTGCCAAAAGGGACAACTCCCTTCTCTAGGAGAAAGGGCTCTGGCTTAAATCCAAGATGAAACTACGACCTCAAGATACCCAAATGAAGCTGAGAGTGGAGCCTCTGTGGAAGAGGGACAAGATTTGACACAGACTCTTGAAACAGACTCGGAGGCACCAGCACTAGGGCTCCACCCTGTGAAGAACTGGAGTCATACAACACAGTGGGCACACCCAGGGGGCAGCAAAGACAGGGCACCCTCTAAGCCTGGGAGGGTGCAGCAGCAGCCAACGAAAAGGCTCCCCAATACCTGCTGGCAGAAGGAAGCCTACACTGGGCAATCCCCAGATAAAACAGCAGGACCAAGGCTCTCTGACTCTCACTGCTGACACTCTCCAGCCAGCTGGAGATAGTAATACAGCTGTCCGCTCTGAGGAGACACTCACCTTACACGGACACTGCCTCTTCACTGCTCCAGGCCACTGCATGGGCCCTCTTGGGCCCTCCAAGTTTAGTGAAAGCCTTTAATTATTCTGACTGGATCACTGACTGCTATTCCTTGTCTCTCAATGTTCTCTTACAGATGGAAACTGCTGAAAAGATTCCTTCAAAATAATCACAGCTAAAACTGTCACCACTTACCACGCACTAACTATTGATTTAAAACTTATCTTCATGTGTTTGAGCTCATCATTCTCCTGCATATAAGGAACCTGAGGCGCAGGACAGGTAAGCAAGCAGGAGTGGACGCTAGGGTCTGAACACAGGCTGGCTGGCTCCTGAGCTCCCCCTCCCCCATCCACTGCACACTTCTCACTATCCTGATGTCCTGGCACAGCCCAAATGACAAAAAGAATATGAAAGTCAAGTAAAAATGAGTCAAAGCAGCCAGGCATGGCAGCACCTGCCTATAATCCCAACACTTGGGAGACTGAGGCAGAAGGATCACAAGTTCAAGGCCAGCCTAGGCTACACAGTGAGGCCATGGTGGCGGGGAGAAAGTCACCTGTAATCCCAGCACTTGGGAGGCTGAGGCAGGAGTTCGAGACCAGTCTGGGTTGCAAAAGTGAGCTGAAGGCCAGCCTGAACTGCATAACAAGACCTTGTCTCAAAAAGACAGACAAGACAGACAGACAGACAGACAAGACAGACAGACAGACAGACAAGACAAGACAAGACAGCACCTGGCCCCTACCTTGTCTTCCATACCTAAGCCCCACTTTAATCAGGAACTAATTACCTGGATGAGTTCTCTTCCCTTCACTCTCCTTTATGGCAGATAGCTGGCTGGCAACTACCCCACCTAACTCTTCCATATTTTATTTTATACAGTGACACAGAGAACATTAGGCCAGCCTGGTACACTATTACAGAACTCCAATGAGTAGCTTAAAGTTAAGCAGGCAGGAAGGAGGGGAGCAAGGGTCTGCAGCTGAGGCTCACCATGACCAAATGCAGCAGCCCACAGCTCCATACTCACCACCACCAGACCTCAACAGTGTGACCTTTCTCACCCAGGAAGGCCATACCTAGTTCACCAAACAAATGAGCACCTGGAAAAAACCCCAACCTGGTGGAGGCCCAAGCTCCACCCTAGGACTCACACACTCCAGCCTAACTCAAGCACAGCTGAGGAGAACCCAGGCAGAGAGGGTGGGACCAGAGTGGCGAAAGCATGCACTGACAGGGAAGTGCCACAGCTCAGAGCACAGAGGGCCACACCATCAGTTCACCCAAGGGGCCTGCAAGCTATCTCTAGCTGCCCTCATAGTAACTAAATGACCAACCTGACTCCAGACATCAGCCCAACTTCAAGCTGGTCCACTGTGCTGCAGGACAGGAGGGTGGCACCACTACCTGACACCTAACAGATCTTAGAAAACATGCTAAGAAATGAGCATTACAGGAATGCACCTGCATGACTGATTTTCACAAAATTTGCTTTCATCCAAAACAATTTCTAAGAGCAGGCCAATTAGCTCAGCGGATTAAAGCACCTGCAAGCAGGTGCAGGAGCAAAGGGTTCAATCCCTAGGCCTGATGTTCCAGCCCTGCCCCCTGGGACATGCTGAGAGGGCAACCGAGACCGGGCATGGTGGCCTGTAATCCCAGCTCTTGGGAGGTTGTAAACAGGTGGATCACTATGACTCTGATCTAGTAGGGAGACCTTGGATACCCTGTAGACCCTTCCCTAAAAAATACAGAAAAAATAAAAATAAAAATAAAACAATTTCTATTTGAAGCGACATGCAGTACTTTCACGTGGCCCATGAACAAGTATCAGTTTCCATATTCTCCTCCCCCAACCCCTCACCAGGACAAAAGCTAAGCCCTCAAGCACAGCAGACAAACCCTCTACCACAGACTCACACCCCAGCTCCAAAACTTTCCCCCAACTGCACAGCATGAGGGTGGTTTGCTAAGACACGCTTTGATTCAGTTTTTTATTTACTTTTCTGAGAGGAGGGTGTAAATGAGGAAGTCTAGCAGGACTATCATTAAGAATAAAATGCCACAAAAACAGGCAGTTTTTTTCAGAACTTAATGGTCAGTAATTGAATGTGCCCAGCTACAGAGTAATGAGTTCCTGCGGAAGACGAGTTGTAAGAGGAAGCTTTGAAGTAGTGGTCAGCTAAGGTTAAGGAGGACAACAACACAAGAGCTGAGTGTCCGGACCTACATCTGTATGCCACACACACCAAGGCCAAACCTGAGCCACTGTGTGCACTCTGAAGCTTGTGAGCTTGGTGCCAGGTTTCCGTTGTTCTGAAGTCCTGGAGATCAAGCCCGGGAACCCATGTGTGCCAGGCAAGCGCTCTTCCCACTAGGCTGCACCCCAGCACGCATTCTCTCATTCTCTCTCTGTTGTCCCCCACCCCCCAACCCCTATTTTGCTAATTCATCTAGGCAGTCCTGAAATTTGCCTTCCTTCTGCCTCATGATTCTGAACACCTGAGAGTACAGGTGTATGGCACTGCACCAGGCTCCAGGGTTCCCTTTTATGTTTGTTTGCTTGTTTGTTTGTTTAATGTATTTAGTACAGGGTCTTGGGGTCTTACTATACAGAACTAACTCAGCGATCCTCCTGTTCTCAGCCTCCCAAGTGCTGGGATTACCAGCACACATCACCACACCCAGTCTCAGTCTCCACTCAGTGCATCCTGGAGGTGAGACTGGCATGGCACACCAGCTGTCAAACTCTGGTGCCTGTGCCTGCCTAAGCAGGTGCTTCAGTCTGCTGAGCTATCTGGCAGGCCCTGAGCTTATGTTCTTTTTCTTTTTCCAGGGTCCCTTTTTAGAAGTAGGCAGGAAAAAAAAAAAAAAAGAAGTAGGCAGGAAATATTTAAAAATGCATAGGTAGCCAGGTACTATGGCATACACCTATAACCCCAGCATTCCAGAAGCCTAGACAAGAATTCGTAAGGCCCAGCCTGGGCAATGTAAAGTGACTTAGCAGGGGCCTGGCAGGATGGCTCAGTGGTCTAAAGCGCCTGCTTGGGAAAGCTTAGGCAGCTGTGGGGACCGCGGTTCAATCCCTGGCACCACATGATGCGCCAGCCCTGCCCTCAGGGCAGGCTGAGCCAGCCATAAAAACAAATGAACAAACAAAAAGTTCTGAAACAAGGAAAGATAAAAATAAAAATAAAAATAAATAAAGTGACTTAGCAAAAGCCTATTTCACTGAGCATGGTGGCACATACCTATAATCTCAGCACATAGGAGGCTGAGTCAGGAGGACTGTTTCTGGAGTTTTTTGTTGTTGTTGTTGTTTTGTTTTTTGTCTTTTTGAGACAGGGTCTCACTATGCAGTTCAGGCTGGCCTTGAGCTCACTTTGGTAGCTCAGGATGGTCTCGAACTCACACCGATCCTCCTGCCTCAGCCTCCCGAGTGCTGGGATTACAGGCATGCGCCACCACACCCGGCTTTGTTTCTGGAGTTTGAGACCAGCCTAGGATACAAAGTGAGTTCACAGCCAGCCTAAATTGCATAAGAAAACTTGTCTCACAAAGAACTAAAAAAAAAATATATATATATATATCAAAATAAAAAATAAAATGGAACGGAGATGGAGCTCAGTGCAAACACTCTGAGTTCAATCCCTAGCACGAAAAAAACACATACATTCTAAAAATATACATGCATGCTTTATGAAGACTCCACCAAATGCTCCCTGAAGAATAAGGAGGCTAGCCAGGCATGGTGGCATACCCCTGTAATCCCAGTACTTGGGAAGCTGAGGCAGGAGGACTGATGTGAGTTCGAGACCAGCCTGGGCTGCAAACGTGAGCTCAAAGCCAGCCTAAACTGCATAGCAAGACCTGTCTCAAGAGTAAGGAGGCTGGCAAGGAGACCTTAAAAGTCACAGTGCTAGCTGAGCGTAGTGGTGCACACTGACACTCCCAGCACCTGGGAGGCTCCAGCAGGAGAGCTTGAAGCTTGTGGTGAGCTTCTATATAGCAAGACCTCCCAACACCAATAGCAGGGCTGGGTATAGCTCACTGCCAGTGTCTAGGACTCAGTCCCCAGTGACACAAAGAAAAAATAAGTATGCCAGAAAGTAATTCTGAGCCCACAATGTTTTTAGATAGTCTGGCTTCCACAAAATAAGGATATAATACTGTTCGGTGGAAAAAAAAAATAAAGTAAAAAAGAATGGTGGTGTACGTGCAGGTAGTGTGTTCTGAATAAAGAAGTGATGAAGAATACACAAGAAACCTGAAAAGGTCAGGACTAAAAGGGAGTACGGTACACAGAGAACAGAGATGCCCAACACAGCTTTGTCGTCCATTTATGCAGATACAGTTAAAGCTTTACTTATAAAAACAAGTTTTTGGCTGTGCACAGTGGCACACGCCTGTAACCCTAGCACTTGGGAGGCTGAGGCAGGAGAATCAGTATGAGTGCAAGATCAGCTTGGGCTACAAAAGTGAGTTCAAGGTCAGCCTGAGCTGCTTAGGGAGACCCTATCTCAAAAATAAATAAATAAATAAGTAAGTAAACAAACAAACACAAAATGCCTCTTCAAACCACAATGTTAATTGAGTGAAATAAATCAGACACACAAACTTAAGTATGGCTTTCTTACAGGAAAAACCAGGGCGGGGGAGATAGCTCAGCAGCACAAGCGCTTGCCTGGCAAGCACAAGGTCCTGAAATCAATCCCCAGTACCAAAAAAAAAAAAAAAAAAAAAAAAAAAAAAAAAAAAAAAAAAAAAAAAAAAA
>PVJA010005591.1:0-72813 GCA_004027025.1 Myocastor coypus
AAAAAAAAAAAAAAAGCTTAATTACAATGCATGAAATACAGAGCTAGATTGGTGAGATGAGCTTTAGGAGGCTTAGATCAATAGCCTCCAACATTACAAGCTTCACTCGTGGCCCACTGCAATTGCAGAACATTTGACTGTGTATGCATCTGCTTCCTCTTAGTCCAAAGAGAAGAATTTTTTTTTTCTTTTCTTTTTTCTTCTTAGCAACATCAATAGGGAGGTGGGTCATGCCCACACACTGTGCTCTGCAGAACTATTGTGAGGACAATATGCAATGTGTCAACTTTTAAAAAAAGAAAGGGGAAAAGAAAAAAAAAGTGATGTTTATTGAAAGTGTTAATGTTTAATTGTTTGATCAATCTTATATATCTATATCTATTATTCTAAACTGATCTGATGATGAAAATATGTAATATAACCATTGTTAAATTTAAACAATAAAAATATTAAATCATGAAAAAAAAAAAAAAGAAATCAACCAATAACACATGTTGGAGAGGATGTGGGGGAAAAGGAACACTTCTCCACTGCTGGTGGGAACGCAGACTGGTGCAACCATTATGGAAAGCAGTGTGGAGGCTCCTTTAAAAACTAGAACTGGAAATCCCATTCAATCCAGCTACTCCCCTACTGGGAATTTTCTCAGAAGTGCTGAAAACATCATACTATAGTGATATCTGTATACCTATGTTTATAGCAGCCCAATTTGTAATAGCCAAATCTTGGAAAAAGCCAAAATGCCCATCATCTGAAGAATGGTTGAAAAAGATGTGGTATTTTTATACAATGGAATATTACTCAGCTATAAAGAATGATAAACTAGAAGACTTCATATATATGATGCATCTTAAACACATACTCATAAGTGAAATAAATCACACCTACCTATGTAAATATCATATAGTCCCCCTAGTGTAAGAACTCTAAAGAAGAAATAAAAATGGAAAGGCATAACACAACTGAATGGAAATCAAAGACTTAAGGATTACACAATGAAGTGACTGGAAGCAGAGGAGAGAGGAAACATAGCAGGAGCAAAACCATCCACTTATGTACACAGGATGAATTAGATATTGGTCCTAAGAACCTTCAGAAGCCTTTTCACATTGATGATAGCAACATGCAACACTAAAACTATGCTTGTGCCTGTCATTCTGATCTTTTAGATGTTTGCTTCTTCTAATGTAATTTCATTTACTGCTATACTCTCTCTCAGTAAATGGTTGGTTAGCAAGAAAACAAAAAAGGGTATTAAATGGGAGTAAGAGACTAGGGAAAGTCACATAGGATAGACAGGCTACAATTTTGTGCATCTTTGGATTTCTAAAAGTCTGTATAAAAATGTGTAATTGTTTTTATCACATTCTATAGAGATTTATTAGAATATCAATGATTGATGGAAAATATCAGTTTCAAGCTAAGTATAACATGTTTGATACTCAAAAAGACAGTGATATTAAGCTCAAGCACCTATGTTATAAAGTAATAGTATCATGAAATTTCTCTTCTGGAAGGTTAAGAATGTAAGTTTACAGACCAAAAATTAGAGAAAAAGAAGGGCTACGAGGACAGCCAATATTTTGGCCCTAGCCCTTCAAGGTCAGTGAGGACTCAGGACATAAGAGACCCTGTACTGTAACATCCTATAACTCAGTGGTTTCCCAAATTTTCTGTTCAAGGAGATTATGGGGCCACAGAGGAAAGAGATTGATGATGTATAGTGTGCCTAAGGAGAGTCATATATAGAGAAAACATTCTCTCAGGCTTTCAGAGAGAGCAAAGTGGTCAAGCAATGGCAGTGACTCATCCAGATGGCTGACACTGGCAACAGTTATACAAAGCATTGTACATGGTTCTGAAGTTAATCCTGAAGGGATTTGACCTTGGAAGATACAAAACTTAAATGTTTTGTTATACAGGTCTTGCTTTAACTTGCCCTTAACCATCCAGCAGAAAATCCTAACTATGAGGCACAAAACACAAAACTAGATTAATATGATGAGCTGTAAAAGGCTTAAATCAACAGCCTCTAACATTGCCAGTTTCATCGGTAACCCACTGCAATTATGGAACATTGGACTATGTGTACAACTACTTCCTCTTAGTTCAAAGACAAGTTTTTTTTTTCTTTCTTTACCAATATCTATTACAAAATTTATCACATCTACACCCTGTATTCTGTATAACTACTATGAGGACAACAATATGCATTGTGTCAATTATTGCAAATGTACTATTAACGTGTTTTGAAACTTTCATATTGTTATTTCCTATTAAAAGTAATAAATTTTTAAAAAGAAAAAAAAACAAATTCAGGAGGGATTTATTTTGGCTCATTTCAGCCTATAGTAGGCTAGCTCAAAGGCAGGACAACATAACACAGCAAAGAAATAGCTACTTATCTCACAGAAGCGCAGAATCGGAGAAAAAAAAGAGGGAAGAACCAAGACAGGTATACATTTCAAGCCCCGACCCCAATGACTTACCTCTTACAACAGCCCCCTCTCCTAACAGCAAGTCAGCTATACTGCCCCATAGTCCAGTAACCTTTCAAAAGCCCTGCCAATGAGCACATAAGGCTCATGTGGGAGATCTAGGTGGAAACATATATAAATCCCTAAGGCCATGGCTCACTTAAGCTAAAACTGGTATCATAACTAGACTTTCTTGATAAAATATGTTGACAATGTGGTGCAAGGTCCTTAATCCAGGGCAACTACTTTAGAACACATTTTAGTAACTGTAAGTGAGTACTCTGGATATATACTCAAATTCCACCCATTTGACCCCTCTTGGTTTAATATAGCTCATTAAATATGTTTGGCCAGCAATGAAACTGGAACAAAAAGGACATTTTATTTCATTTCATTATCCTGTTCAAAGATTGTATAATTATAAAAAATAATTATGCATTCATCAAGTTGTAACAAAAAATACTTAGCTAGCTTTATTTGTTCCAAAAGATGGCATTGTATATCATTAACCAATTATGGAATATATTAAAATATGGCTTCATATGAAAATTAAGAGTCCTCTTCCAAAGTCATTCAAATTATTGGCAGAATTAGATTGCTTTTATTATAGGACTAAAGATCCCAACTTTCTTGCTGGGTGTCAGCTGGAGAATGATCCTACCTCCTACAAGCTTCTATGATGTCATTACTATAGTCTCTCTTACACTTCAAAACTCTCTGATTTCCAGAGAGATCTACAAGTAGTGGAGAAAATTTTCTACTTGTACAGAGGTCAGGTGATTAGGTCAGGTTGGCCCACATACTTATTCTTCCTTAAAAGCATGTAGTATATAACATAATCAATTGCAAAACTAATAGTCCATCATATTCACCATCCCCAGGAATTTTGCAATGGAGCCTAGTGCACATTTCTTCTACTTTACCTGTTGTATATTTCAACTCTAAAACTTGAAATACGGGGCACTAAGAGAGCAGACTGGCAAGCAGCAGACAAATAGTTTTTGTGAGGGTTGTCATCCATATGCTGGAATATATAGCAACATGTGTAAGGACAAGTAGGTGGGAAGTGGGTCCCCTGTATCATGAGGGATCTGAAGCACAAATTAAAGACTACAGAGAGTTAAGAGGAACTTCAGTGAAGAAGACAGAGTTAGCTGGTGCTGCCTTCTGCCTGAAACAGGGTGCACTGTATGAGGAGAGCTCAAACCTGTGAACACATCATAGCTGCTGCTGACTCCAAAGGGCTATACAGAAAGATGCAGCAGTGGATGGAAGAGTGGATATGAAGGACTGCACTAGTTGGTATTGAGTGAAGAAAGTTCAGTCCCATGTGAGAGAGTAATTGTGTAGGAGTCATCTTGGAGAAGGGCCAGCTGAGCTTGGCATTCAGAGCAACATCCGGTTCCTATCAGTGGCTCCCACCTGGGTTCAGGCCCATGAGAGGTGCACTGACAGTACTATGGGGCTGCTGGGATAAACCCACTGTCTACCACCGAGAACAGAGATGAACCTGAAGTAGACTTCTTTATTTTTTCCTTGCTCTCTCATGTTTCTGGTTGTGTTGGTTTTGTCTTTGTTTTATTCTCCTTCATTGTTTGATCATGTTTTTATAAATTGCTACCATGCTGTGAACAGGATTTCTAGCCTCCCTGTGGTTGTGGTTCTGTTTCTCTCTTCTCTCCTTCCCATCTGCTGCACCAGTTTGCCAGTCAGCGTAATCCCCTTTGTCTTCCAGTCTTACTTCTAATCTCTTCCTCTTCTTCCACTTCTCAGTATATTAGGTTCATAAAGCATTTAAAATTTTAACCCCTGAAGGCAAAATTGATATAATAAGGACTTGTATATAGCATACACCTTTTTGTTTTGTTTTAGATTTTGTTATACGTTCACAAATCTAGCCCATACAGTCAAAGGTGGCAGTTAATAGTTCAGTTTGTCATTTTCTAGGCTATTGTCATTACTGATGGTACTGCTATGGCCAAAAGTGACTATATTATTTTAATGCTTTATATGTTTAGGACATAACCGCCCTAAACAGTTGTTTTTCCTGGTATTCCAAGACTTAGATAAACTAAAGTTCACTGAAAATATTGTGGCACACTGCCAAAGAACTAGGTGCTAGATAAACAACTTCTCACCCTCAACAAATTGAAGAAATAGGATTCTGAAACAGACTCAGAATCCTATTTCTGAAAAGCTATAGCTGAAAAGTATCTTGGAGAAGTACTCATTTTCTATGGTTTTAGAAAAAAGCAACCAACCACTGGCAACTTACAAGCATTGCCCCAGAAATTAACCTAAAAAATAAAAGAAACTGATAAAAGACACTTAAACATGTGTCTTAGGGAATATATTCCCCAGACATCCAGTCTACCAACAAAATGAAAAGCCAGCCTATAAGTTGGGGAAAAATTCTTGGCAGCTGTTCTTCGAAGTATTACTATCTGAACATATTAAGAATTAAAAAAAATAATCATATCTCCCAAATTAAAGACACAACCCAACAATGGGCATCTAGGATGAATATATACTTGTCAAATGAAGAAACATGACCAGCAAATAAATATACAGAAAAAGTTCAACATCACTGGTCATAGAAGAGATGCAAGTTGAAACAACACAAGATTCTATCTCAACTCAGAAAGAATAGTAATTACCAGGAAGTTAACCAAAAACAAACGCTGCAGGGGATGTGAAGAAAAAGCAGTCCTCCATTGTTGGTAGGAGTACAGACTGGTGCAACCACTGTAGAAATCAGTGCGGAGATTCCCTAAACACAGATGAGTGCTCCTGTTTGATCCAGCCATTCCCTTTCTAGGTTTCTTCCCAAAAGAATTAAAAACATCGCAGCACAGTGATATATGTGCACTCATGTTTATAGCAGTGCAATTTATAATAGCTAGATCTTGGAAACAACCCAAATGCCCATCAGTTGATGAATAGATAAAAAAGATGTGCTCTTTTTACACAATAGGGTACTGCTGAGCCAAAAAGAAGGATAAACTTGACTTTTATAGGTAAACAGTTGCAACTCAAAACTATATTCATAAGTGAAATAAAACAAATGCACATGTATATACATCGTATTTGCTTTTCAGCATGAGAAGCTAAAAGAACAAATAAGATCCAAATGTATGTGGCTGGAGAGATAGCTAGGCAGTCTAAATGCCTGCCAGGCAAGTACAAGGACCTGGGTTTGATCCTTGGTACCACATGCTATTCCTTACTCCCAACCCTGGGCATGCCCTGTTGGCCAACCAAACTGTGTGTGGGGGTACATGCCTGTAATCACAGTACTGCTGAGGCTGAAATAGGATGATCATTAAGAGCCTAAGAACTGTAATAAGAAGCTGCACCAAATGAATGAATGAATGACTTTTAAAAAATAAAATAAGAAATGTAGAACAGATATTGTAAATTGGGAAGAAGTTTCAAAAGAAATGAGAAATTGGGATAGGATGGGTTATGGAGAGGACTTTCTTTTGTCTGTAACTCTCCATCCCAGTTTCATTATATATATTAAAAAAAAAATATATATATATATATAAATATATATATATATATTTTTATGGCCGGCTCAGCCCGCGCCCTGAGGGCAGGGCTGGTGCAGCATGTGGTGCCGGGGATCGAACCGTGGTCCCTGAAGCCGCCCAAGCTTTCCCAAGCAGGTGCTTTAGACCACTGAGCCATCCCACCGGGCCTCCAGGCATGCACTTATTCTACTGAGCTATCTCCCCAGCCTTATAATTTCTATGAGTATTTGTATTAATACTGTTTGGCCAATTAAATGTTGTTATTGTGTATTCTCAGTAATTAACTTAAAGATAACCATGTGCAATGTATTCACATTGTGACCTACCTATTACCGTGTTTTGAATTTCTTTTTCTTCTTCTTTTTTTTTTTTTTTGGGTGGGGGGGGACCGGGGATTGAACTCAGGTCCTTGTATTTGCCAGGAAAGTGCTTATTCTACTGACCTATCTCCCTAGCCCCTTAAATTTCTTTCTTTAAAAAAAAAAAAAAGTCAAAATGTGTTCTTTTCTTTATATCTTCTAGTTTTCATTGTGTGCAACCTTTTCTTTAAATTGAAAAGTGAAAGCTCGCACACTAAAAGGCTTAAGTCAGCACTTTCCAACATTTCCAATTCTACTGATGACCTATTGGACTATATATGCAGCTACTTTCTCTTAGTTCAATAAGAAGAAAGATTTATATTAATAGTGCTTAGAAAAGATATCCTGTCTGTATCTTGCACTCTGAATAACTACTATTAAGATAATATTATATTATTATAACTGTCCTATTAGCTTATTTTAAAACTATCTCATTATTTTTTTCTCATTAAAATTAATAAAATTAAAAGCATTCTGAATATATTTATAATGGTTTTTCAATCCTTATTTGATAGTTCCAAAGCAGCTATTATTTCTTACTCTGTTTGTGTCATGATTTTTTCCTTCTATGATATATCACATTTTCCTTCCCCATTACATGTCTAGTAATATGCCATTGGGTGTTTAACAGTTAGCAATATGGTTTTTCGGTAAAAGATCTTTTCTATGGCTTTAAAGAGTACTGAGGCTATACTGACTATAAGTTAAACAACACAGACTACTTTGATATTCTCAAGGTCTACTTTTTGTCCATTTTTCCTAGTGAGTATAGACTAGTTTATTTTAAATTGATTTAGCCCAACTATTAAGGTACAAGTCTTCTGAAATTTCTCACACAGTTACCATTACATGTAATGAGTGTTTACTGAGTGTTTTTAATTTTCAGATGATGCATAAAGAGGCAAAACAGAACAAGAGACATAAAAGCTATACTTAGTTCTCAATAGCTGGGGAGAAAGATAACATATTACATTTCCATAAAAACTGTGGTTATGTTTACTTATTAATAAGCAATTATATCATGAACATTTATTTTACAACAACTTATAAAGTAAGTATACTAAATAGCTCTGGAGAAGGTCAATATTACCTTTGTAAAATGAGTGGGTAAAGCTCTGTTCAGGAATTAACTTGGCAAGGAACCCATGGTTCAAACTTGGATGTGGGATAGATGGTATGACAACAACTGTGGAGTAAATCATAGAATCAAACTGTCAGTAGCATATTGCAACTTGCAACAAGTTCACTGAAGATTTACAACAATTCTGTTTGTATTGCACCATGCAAGCTACACTAACAAGGAATGTATCCTTGAAGATTGAAGAGATGCTATTCATTTTTAAAAAGTACATTGTCCAGTAGTAATTTTAGCAATGCACATAAGTGATGTACAAATACACAGGAAAATCAGATTTGAAAAAGTTTACTATATTATTCATTTTATACATATATGAAAGACAGGAATACTTCAAAAATAAAGAAAAAATGAGATGATCAATTCTTACTATTTTATTTTAAAGAATTTTAAAATTTTATTTATTTACTTTTTTCTTGTTTCAGAACCGTCGTTTGTTTATTCACTCATTTTTATGGCTGGCTCAGCCTGCCCGGAGGGCAGGGCTGGCGCAGCATGTGGTGCCCGGAATCTGACCAAGGTCCCTGAAGCCACCCAAGCTTTCCCAAGCAGGCGCTTTAGACCACTGAGCCATCCCGCCAGGCCCCGGTTCTTACTATTTTAAAAAGTGAAAATGAAAAACTGAAAATGGGCCCAGCCAGATAGCTCAGCAGATTAAAAGCATCTGCTTAAGCAGATTCAGGGACTGGAGTTAGATCCCCAAAGTACCATGCTGGCACCAGCCCCAGGGCATGCTGAGATGGCAAATGAGACTAGGTGTGGTGGCACGTGCCTTTAATCCCAATGCTTGGGGGCTGAAAGCAGGAGGATCACTATGAGTCTGATCTGTGTAATGAGACCGTGTAGACCTTGTACTGAATTCATTAGAAAACAAAAACAAAAACTGGAAATCCAAGATTATACTTCATTTGAAGAGTAAAAATTAAAAGTATATACTAAGTGACAATCATGTTTATTATGGTTATAAGTAAATATGATGTGCAAAAGCAAAATATTAGTTCAAATATAATCTTTATCTCAAAAACAGGAGAACTAAATAGGTGGGATATATTTATGGAAAATAAGATGCAGAGAACTAACCACTAATTATTACTCAAATTTTAAATATTCATTTAATTTATGATCATGTCGTTTATTCAGAACAGATACTTTCAAATGTAAATTGACAGAGTGACACATGAAATAATCATTGAGTTGCCTAGGTTGTGCTATAAACTACAGAGAAACAACGTGGATATTAACCTTGTGTAAAAGTATAAACAGAAAGAAGGAAAAAATGTTACACTGGGCTTTGATTTATAAAGACTTTTAATTTTTGCTTACTCTTACTCTTAAGCAAGCATATGAGAATCACTTACTTATATATTGATAAAGATTAAAAAATGTTTTAAAAGAATTACTTGTATATATGCTAAATACTGATATAACTAAATTGTTTGCACTAATAGATACAGTAAAACCAAAGCTATGCTGCTAAAATGAAACTATAGCAAACATATAAATATCAATAGAACTAATTCATATAATATATATATATATAGATTGTTCGTTTTGTGGTACTGGGATAGAACTCATGACCTTCTACCAAGCTATCTCCCAAGCTCCTTCACAATTTTTATAATATGATTATTTGTGATAGTCTTTAAGGCAGCGGTTCTCAACCTGTGGGTCGAGATCCCAGCTGGGGTCAAACGACCAAAACACAGGGGTCACCTAAAGCCATTGGAAAATGTTATTTATTTGGAATTACATTTTTGAAGTAGCCACAAAAATTCTCTTTTGGTTTGGGGTCACCACAACATGAGGAACTGTATTGCAGGGTCAAGGCATTAGAAAAGTTGAGAACCACTGCTCGAGTCAAATTAGCCTACACCATTTATAAATATATAACATGAGAAAGTCCAGTTTAAGTATAGATGTAACAGTGGGAAGAAATGAGAAAATGATGAGGAACTGATTAAAATAAAAACTATTAATTACCTGTACTTGTTGGAGAATTTATTTCCTGTCTGATGTTTCTTCCTGCTTGGCTTCCAGTTCTTGCTGTCTCTCGTTGGGGTTCTAGTATGTCTCGATACTTAGAAACCATCAGAACAGAAATGAAGTAAACAACAGCCAGAGCTAAGAACTGTGCCTGCTTGCTATCATCCTGTGTAAAATGAAAAGGCAGTTTGACAATACCTTCTTTTACGTATAAGTTCTGAAAGATTTTAAAATTATTCTTGCTCAATTTCTTTATAGAGGCAAATGACATTTTTATGTAAACATATTGTTATTTATCATAGTGTCATTTACTAATTATCATGTAAATATAAATACAAAACTCTAAATATGAGCTATGGACTCAATTACAGTTCCAAATATTAACAAAATTATTACAGCATCCTTTGATTTCTTTACCATATTTATACTATTTGCATAACAATTATCCTGTTTACATAATACACAAATGGCATAAAATTGAGAAGAATGTCTTAGATTTTAAAAAAAAGAATTTTACTACTATAATTGAATAAAATTAGAGAGATTAAATTACAATTGGAATACATAAAAAATTAAACATAGTATTATTACTTGACTAAGAGGCTTGGCATAAAATGAAGGTGTAAACAATGTGGAAAATGAACTAAAAATAAACTCAGTATGAGTTCAAGTGTAAAACAGGAGCATAAGACTAATTGAACATGTAATTTCATTAACAGACAAAAACTAATGATTCAATTATTCTGCAATGCAAAAATGATTTCTAAAATACAAACAATACTACAGGTTGCTCATTTTAAAAGTTCAAGGATAAGACCATGTTTTCCAGAGAATATTAGTCAAATACCCAAAACCCTAAAATATGTGTGATGTTAAATAAAGGAGATAACAGTTCACAAAAAGTACACTAAGTCTCTTACAAAAGATATTTTATAGCAAGTTTGCTTTCCAAAAATATAATATCTGCATGTATCCTGGAAAGCTCTCTGATTAATCATCTTTTAAGTAAATAATGGTAAGAATGCTAATTTACATAACCTCTAATACCACTATATCTAAAGAATACAATGTAAGTATTTGTAGTCTTTCTTATAAGCTAGGTGAAAGTGGTATTTCCAAATTAAAACTGTAGGTGTTTATGGTCCACAAGTAAAAATGTAAAAATAACATAAATGAACAAAACAATATGTATTAAATTCTAGTGATTTCATTAATGGCTAATTTATTATTCAATTAAGTATAATGCAGACAGGATTCTGAATTTATAGCATCATATTTGTCAGAAAAAGCATATAGTATATTTTTACTTATCATTTGGAATTATCAAAACAATAACCAAAATAGGTAAAATTCACTCTGCAATAGAATGGAATGAATATTTTACATTCTAAAGTAACTACTTTTCTGGTTGGGCATGGTGGCACACTCCTGTAATCCCAGCACTTGGGAGTCTGAGGCAGGAGGACTTATGTGAGTTCGAGACCAGCCTGGGCTACAAAAGTGAGCTGAAGGCCAGCCTAAACTGCATAGCAAGAACCTGTCTCAAAAAGACAAAAAAAAAATAAGTAAATAAATAACGTAACTCCTCTATACTTAGTGCCTTAAGAAGTGCTTAAAATGTGTATTCATTGCACCATAATTGCAATGTAATAGAGAAGGGACAAAATCAAATACCTGTGGGTCGCAACCCCAATGGGGGTCGAACAACCAAAACACAGGGGTCGCCTAAAGCCATCGGAAATGATAATTGTAGCAAAATTACAATTTTGAAGTAGCCACCAAAATTAATTTTTTGGCCTGGAGTCACCGCAACATGAGGAACTCTATTGAGGGGTCACGGCATTAGAAAGGTTGAGAACCACTGACCTAAGCAGTTACTGCAAAAAAAGAGTACAAACAGACTAGCAAATGGTAGGCAAGAAAAAATTCACACATAATTTAACTCAATATTTTCCATAATATTTTTATTTCTATCAGTGTAAACACAGTACTAGACAGTTAAGAAATACTCAAGAAATTATGGGTACAAAGAAACATGAAAGTCAACTACCAAGTGGCAGAGATATAAATGAAAGACACTGAACTGTTATGATATCTAAGTACAAGTTCTTCACATAGCATGAAATGAGTTACATTTTCATTTTAAAACCAGGTCTCCATCCTGTTTGTACTGTTTATGCACAGTTCTTTCTTTGAAATTAAGTCTGATACACACTGAGGCTAAATTTATGGAGAATAACTATATTTTTACACTGATTTGTTTATATATTAAAAGGTATGAATTCAATTACATTTCTCCAATTTGCTTTAAAAATCCTCTGTCCACTATTAAAACCTGAATAAATAAAGCTGTAACCTGAAATTCTCTTAAAATATTAATGGATCAATGTAGATAGCTGGTATCTTTCCAATTCAATTTCTGAAGATTAAAAATTAGTGTATCTCATTTTATAAACAGATGATCCAGTAGAATACAGTTCAAGGGTAAAGGGGAAAAAATGAATTTATGTTTGACCTGAGATTATGAGAAAAGCACTTTAAGACATTTTGTTAAAGTCTTATGGTTTTCTTACCACATAGTAAATTTTGCCACATAACTACTTTACCCACATCTAAACAGTTCATGAGTTTAAATCAGCAATATCTTCATCATAGAGAATAGATGTGAGCAATGAGAAGAACTGATTCCCTGACATTTTATCTATTTTTTTCCCTGTCACCTAGTATGGCAGTACCAACAATACTCATAAATTCTTAAAAAAATAAGTAATTCTTAATCTCTAAATTCAAATGTTTATATTTAGATATATAGTTTGGCTAGGAAAACATATTTGCAAAGTAAAGCATCTGAGAAAGATTTGGTAGGGAAATGAACATTAGAGTTCTCTATACTATAATGATAGTCTATAATTATTTGATCTATGAAGATAGGTATAGGTACATACACACACACACACACACACACACACATATATATATATATATATATATAAAATTTATTTTTAATTTTTATGTTCTTGGCACAGGGTCTCTACATAGCTTGGACTCACAGTCATCCTCCTGTTTTCAGCCTCCCCAGCACTGGAATGTGCCACCACACCAAGTAACAATGGCTGGCTCAGCATGCTTGTAGGCAGGGCTGGTGCCAGAGATCAAACCCTGGTCCCTGTGCTTGCCCAAGGAGGCACTTAGTTCCACTGAGCTATCTTGCTGACCCAGTACTAGTTACTATAATTTGCCAGCTTCCAGTTTTTATTTGATATGATAGTTATTACTGATTTTACTAATTTACCCAAGATGACATTTTTGTAATTAATAGATCTTCCTTGTATGTCAATGACTAGATTGTCTAGGGGGTCTTTTTATATTTATTTATTTATTCATTCATTCATTTTTACACAGCACAATAAAAGTTTTTTTAACAATGGTTGCATTGCATATTTTCATCATCAAATCAGTACAGATCAACAGACATAGGTATGTAGATTGATCAAACAATTAAACATTAACACTTTCAATAAACATTAATTTTTTTAACTCTTCCAAATGTATTTTGTATTTAAGTCACTCTTCTAACAAAAAATTATAGGGGTTGAGAATGCAGAAATCGCAAGGTCCTGAGATTGATTCCCGGTACCACCCAAAATTTATTTATTTATTTATTTCTTCTTTTGGGTTGTCTAGGGGGTCTTAACATTCTCTCAAACCTCAACTGGAAGCTTAACATAATATAGATTCAATGCTTGATATATATTATAAGCTCAGGGAACATAAGTTATGTAGTCTCTGTGATGTATGGAAGGTATACCATGGCAATCTAACACAATTCTTCTGATTCAGAAAAGAAGCTAAGCACCACTGGTAGCTTATACAACTTATGCATAAAACATTATGAATTTAAAAGAAATTAGCAATGAATCAAACAATGTGATCCAAGTTTCCCAACAACGTAAACAGAAAGTCACCCTTAACATTATATTCTGTAGATTTTGGGTTTTTTGGGATGGTGGGTGGTACTGGGAATCAAACTCAGGATCCTATACTTGCGAGGCAGGTGCTTATGCCCCTGAGCTACATACGAGGCTGGAACTTTCTATACTTTGTATATTAGCACTGGCCATACTTTTTCAAGAAGGAGATGCATTAAATTATAATTATTGATTCGTTTAAAACTGTCTCTTTCCCAATACATTTTTTGATGATTCAATTTCTAATAGTTTAAATGTTAGTAAAAATCTTTTTCTAGATATTAAAATCAGGGCCGGGGGAGATAGCTCAGTGACATAACCATCTGCCTGGCAAGTACAAGGTCCTGAGTGTGCCACAAAAAAAATCCTTGGCATCACAAAACAAAAGGAATAAAATAAATCGATTATATATATATATATATATATATATATATATATATATACACACACACACACACATACATATACATATGTGTGTGTATTAAAACCAGTCATTAAATAAGATTCTTCATAATAGTCTTAATATTACATTGTTATTTAGTAATTATAGAGGTAATATAGGTATATTACAGAAAATTAAAAAACATGAAGTAAAGAAAGATAAAGCACAAAATAAAGTCTTTTTATCTAAAAATAATTGTTAGAATTTGGGTATCTTTTCTTTTTATAAATAGAAGTACACACATATATAATATTTGTATTAATACTAATGTGTTTGTACATACTTTTCTTTCCCTTAAAATATAATGATTATTGACTGGGCGTGGTGGCTCACGCCTGTAATCCCAGCACTTGGGAGGCTGAGGCAGGAGGATTGGTGTGAGTTTGAGACCAGCCTGGGCTACAAAAGTGAGCTCAAGGCCAGCCTCAACTGCATATCGAGACCCTGTCTCAAAAAGACAAAAAAAAGAAAATATATATATATATATATATATAATGATTATTTTTCTGCTTTATTAAATTTCCCTTAAAAATATCTTACTGGCTATATAGTGTTCTATTAACTGAATATGCAAAGATCTATTAAGCTATAAAATGTATTTTGAATATGCTATGGTATTATAATGTTGCCACTTTCCTGTAATCATCCCTGATAAAAACTTTTTTTTTTTGCAGGCTCAGGTTGCGTTAAGGGTGAGTCTGGAATGGCAGGTGGAGCTGGGGCTTGAACTATGGTCCCCTAGAAGGATTTTTTTTTGGCTCCTGATGAAAATATCAAATTAAATACCTATCTAGTTGAATGACTGGGTCAGAAAACATCAAGATTTGCAAGAATTTTAACATGGATAAAGCAGTATATAAAAATTTATCTAATCTATACTTTTATACAAGTGATTATGCAAGAGCATCTTGATATGTATTCTCATAATGCTAGTTAATATTTAAAATTGTTATCAACAGTGAAGGGTATGTTAACTTTCTTGATTTGCCTTCTGTTCTTTATTGTTAATAATGCTCTTTTATCATTTTTGCCTCCTTGTATTTCACATTTTGTATCTGTTGCCTACTGTTCTGTCCTTATGTTTCTGCTCATTAGTTCTTCCAAGTATTTATAATATACATATGAATAACAATTATTTTATTGTTTATTCCTACCATGGATTATTATGTTACTCAATTTTACTTAAATATATCTTAATCACTGTGTAAAATACAAAACATTCCAATAACTGTTAAAAATTTTAGGCATAAATTTGTTATACATTTTTTCTCATTATTAGCTTGAATGAAAATCAATAATTATATAGCATATTAAAAGTTACAGGCAAATATTGAAATACAAAAGATATATGTAGACAGTAAATTTTAGAGAAATATTTCTAAAATGAATACATAGCACGAGATTAATAGATTGCACATTGTAAAAAAAATTATTACAAACCTAAGTGAAAATAATAAAATTGCCTAAAGTGAAAACAATAAAATTGTCTAAAATGAGGAAGAAAAAATTTATAGATCAGTCATATAATAATTCACTGTGTGCCAAAATTTAGAAACGTATATTCATGTAATTAGAATTGTCAAAGTAGAAAAGGATAAGCAAAAAAAGATTCAAAGATCTAAAATTTCTAAATTTAGCTGAAATTATAGCACATTTCTAAGAAAAATGAACATTTTGCAAAAGAAATATAAATAAAATCAGACCAAGATGCACAAAAATGAAATTGTTTGAAATTGTAAAGAAAAAAAGCATGAAAACATGTACATAGAAAAATATATTAGTTTTGGAAGAACAAAATTAAATAGCATCTTATTCTACATTAGAAAAAAAAAAAGTGGGTAAGAAACTGGACTAATTAATTCAAAGGACTGGATAAAAAAGAAAAACATCTGCCTTCATTGATTTTTATACTTAGCAAACATATCTTTGAAAACTAAAATATTTTCCAGTTACACAAATGCAAAATATCCTAATACCTTCAGATGTAGCATATAAAAAAGAACAAAGACCATAATTGAGAAGGCAAGAGAAGTTGTTGTATGGTATCGGATAAAGAATAAAGAGCTCTCTAAATAGTAATTGTGCAGAACTATGTGAACTGTAATTATATTAGATGGACCCATTTAAAAGCTCATGGAAGACTTAAACTAAACAGTACTAATCTTATGTCAGGTTATATACATATTTTTCATATATACATGTGTATGTGTGTGTGTGTGTGTGTGTGTGTGTAAAAGAAACAAGTAATACAGAGTCAATGCAAAATGGAAATCAACTTTTAAAAGTTTCTAATACTAGAAGAAAATAGCATACATGCCTTATAAGTAGATTGTAAGTCAAAGATACAGTATAAACCATAAAACAAAAATTAGAATATAGAGAAAATTATTAGTTAAAAAATAATTTAAATGTTTGAAAGCAATATTTCAAAATTAAAATTAAATTGTGAGTGCAAGAGGCCAGAATATATTGTATCATACGTACCAATCTGTAATCAATTCAGAGTATTCACACAGTATTTGAATATGTTAATATATACAAAGATATCAACTAAGAAAAAGTTTTCATGATAGTAAAGAATTACTAAGAATAAAACATAACATAAAGACTGGAATGGTAAATATATGACCAGCACTTCTAACAGTTTGGCGATAGGATATTGCACAAAGTTCTAGTATGTCATGGACATGGATAGTGTTCATGATGCTTACTAGTGGTCAGGTGTCACTTGTGGAACTGAGCTATTGTCATTTCCTTGATATTCACCCTGTTGATACAGACAAGATCATGACCCATAGGGTGCAGGAGAAGTCTGTTTGTAGAATATGCTGATAGAAGTATTTTGCTACTGTATACAAAAGCATAATTGAAGGACTGCTGTTGTATACCCCTTTTTTCTCCTGTGCTTAACTGTGTGCCCTATTTGGTGGGTTCTTTCTATTCTCATTCATGAATTTGTAATTTCAGACTTTCTAGATACCTTTTAGTAGTCTGTGCAGGGTTGGCTTTGTCGTCATGAAATTCTTTAGTCGTTCTTGCCATGGAAGTATTTCACTTCTCCATTAAATTTGAGAGTTTTGCAGGGTATATCAGTTTGAGTTGGAATTTATTTTCTTGCAAGACTTGTAGTACTTTGCTCCATAGTCTTCTTGACTTGATGGTTTGTGAAGAGAAATCTGCCATTATTCATTTGTATTGAGTCCTTCATTCTCACTGATGCCTATTAGTCTTATGTTGTTCATCTTTATATCAGCTTGTAGATGTTGAATTATTTTTTTGTGCATCCTTGTTGTTTTTAAGAGATCTCCTCTTACCTTTTCATTACCTAGAATATCTTCAAGGTCTGAAAGCCTATTTTCACTTTCATTCAAATGGTGTTGTCAGCTTGTGATTAAGGTGTTAATTTCCTGTATAGCACTTTGAATCTGCTTCATGCATTCTACTTCTTTCCTATGTTGCTTATTCAAGGATTCCATCATTTTCTACTCTCTTCTATTTTTTTTTTTTTTAAATCAATGCCTTCTTTAGAAGCACGGAGTACTTCATTATAGTTATCATTTCTTTTTAAAAATTTTAAATTAATTTTAATGAGAAAGAAATAGCAATGAGACAGTTTGAAATCACATTAGTAGCACAGTTACAATAATTAATATATTGCATATTACTGTCTTCATAGTAGTTATTCAGGATACAAAATGAAGACATGATTTGCTTAAACACTTAGCACAAACATTTTTTCTCACTGAAGTATGAGAAAGAAGCTGTACATCTATCCTATTTTGCATATAGATACATACATGCATATATATATCTATATATATATATATAGATATATATATATACACACATTGTTTTCACTGCAAAATGGTCATTTACATCCTCCTTTTTTGTTTTGTTTTGTCAGAGATGGGTGTTCCATTGTCATTCAAATATTGTAGGTTCGTGAATTCAACAAAATAACCCAATGTAGCCCAATAGCCCCTTATGGAAGTGGGTTATCTGCAGAACTGGCAATGTCAGAAGTTGCTGAACATATCCATATCTACATCTATATCTATATATGTTCCATTTTTGTTATTTCTTTTTTTACTTCAGAAATTACTTGTTTTATTCTTCTTTTTCTGCTTTTTTGCAGAACCAGGGATCAAATTCAGGAACTTACGCTTACCAGGCAAGCACTTATTCCACTGTGCTATCTCCTTAGCCCTTCAGAAATTATTTCTGATCTGATTACCTCTATACCTTTCTGCAGTTGTTTCTTTACTTCAGACACTATTATGTCAGAGATTTCAGGTTTGTGATTTCCAATTTCTTCTATGCTATTGTCTCCTGCATTTGTTTTGGGTGGGCTCAGGGCCTGGGAAGGCACTTTGCTCCTTCTCTTTGTCATTTTATATATCACTGTCTTCCGACTTTTGGTGTAGAGCTTTGGTATAGTTATTACCTTAGCACCATGTCTGGATCTACCAGGTTCAAACTTGTCCAGGTAGGTATGGCTTGGTCTGCTTGCTAAACTCCACTTTTTCCTGCAGCAACCCTTGGAAGTGAACCCTCTGTGCCACTGTGGCAGGATGTTCTGCTCCTGGATCAGCTTAGTGGGTCAAATTCTGCTGTGGTGTTCCACACCGGGCCTATCTGATGGAGGAAGTTCCAGTAACATGCTGGGCACAGGCCCCGGCTTGAAGAGGATCAGGTGGGCCCCAGGCAGTCCCACTCACAAGCCAGGCCTGGGTATTGGCTTGAATTGTTATACATTTCTTCACTCATTCATTCATTCAAAAAAAAAAAAAAGCCTGACCCATTGTGCTGTGCAATCCTTACCCCTGGAGCATGCTAAGAGGGAGAGGAGGATTGAGACTGGACATGGAGGTACATAGCTGTAATCACAGTGTTTGGGAGGCTGAAAACAGTAGAATCACTGAGTCTGATCTGCATAGTGAGACTCTGTATGTAGACCTGTACTAAAAAAAAAGCCAGAATCGAAATCCTTCTGTTTCATAGCAATTGCATTAAAAAATGTTATCAACATTGCATCTTTTATGAAACATGGCACTTTTTTTACTTTATTAAGCTACACTTCTAAATCAAATTTTCATAGATATCCATATTTTTAAAATGCAGATTCTTCTTTAAACAACAACTTCCATACTGATTATTAACATCAGTATAATGACCTAATCCTGCCATCCATAATATAATAACAATGATTAATAACAAAACTTTCAGTACCTGATGATGGAACAAGAAATAATGAAAGAAAGGAGTACATGATGCAAGCTAAATTTTAGTATCTCAAGGCCACTCCTACACCATCATAATTTTTTCATTTGTTTTTTAAAGTGACATAAAGAAACTTTTAGAGAAAAGTAAGGCTCAGTTATTTTACATCAGAAATATCCAACAAAGGTAGTTTCAACACACATATCCATTAAAAAAAAAAAAAATATATATATATATATATATATATATATAATTTTATACAAAAGACAGAGGAAGGTCCTTTTTTAGAGAAGCCATAACTGTCATAACTTACCACATCCCGAAAGACAACAGCACGCAAGCGATTGATATCAACATCCTGAAGGAGTCTATCAGGATCTTTAATAGGAGAAAGATTACCTGGAACATTTTCCAAAGGAGTCTTAAAAACAAGAGAATTATGAACCAATTAAAAGGGAATGGTAAATAAATAAAAGTTCTCAGAAAATTACAGAGACATCATTTCCATATGTTTAATTTATTCACAAATGGCCACATCCTTTACTTATTCCTTGAGTTAACATTTATGGACAACACTGAACAGATTTCAGATATTACTATTACAGCCAGGCGTGGTTGCTCACGCCTGTAATCCCAGCACTTGGGAGGCTGAGGCAGGAGGATTGATGCGAGTTCGAGACCAGCCTGGGCCACAAAAGTGAGCTCAGGACCAGCCTCAACTGCATAGCGAGACCCTGTCTCCAAAAGACAAAAAAAAAAAAAAAAAAGATATTACTATTACAGTCACACAGTAAATAAAATTAGTGAGCTGTGTTTCCTGAACCTTAAGTCTTACACTTTTTCACCTATAGAATATATTACAAATTTTGTGCACTAAAATTGATAATACACAACAAGTTCCAAATGTGATTCTTATATTTAAATGGTATGTGATTTTGTTGCTATGCAGAAAATAGATCAACTTCTACTTCTCTATAAGTGTCACTTGTGACTTTTCACTCCTAAATCAGAATGGTTCATTACTTGGTAGCACAAAAGTATAAAAAAAGAGCATAGCATTTGAAGATTGGCAGTTATTTGATTTTCATAACAATTCAAAACTTAACAGTTTTGTGATCTTACATAAGATCTTAACTTGCGTAAAAACTAAGATGATTTAAATATAGGCTAACAGCATATATCACATGAAGATTTAATGCTCATAGCATTTACAATACAGATATAAAAGCTAGAAATAAATATACTATTTTACATTTTATAATGACTACCCTAACAACCATTGTAAAGACTACATGATAGATAAAATTTTGATTTCTCCATTCCCAGGAAAAATCAGGCCTCACACAACTCCACAGAGATTAATTGCTGTAAGACTTTTTTTAAAGCATACAAAAAGATTAAATATTTTTTCTTACTAAAATGTCAATAGGAAACATAAAAAGAAAAAAGAATAAAAGGAAAATAAAAATATTACTCCAGTCTACTTGTTCCCTACCCTTAAGTATTCTTTGTTACCAATGCAAAGCTAGTGTTTCTATATCTAGGACTTACTCATTTTTTACTGACAAACATCTTGCCAAAGAGAAATGACACTAATTAACTAAATCACTAACCATTTGCTTTCATGGGCTTTTTAGTCCATATTTTACCCACAGAGCAATAACTGTCCTGAACATCTGTAAAGATTTTGTATTATCAGCTAAATAAAGTACATACATGTTGGAGACATAAGGATCCCAGAATGATTATTTATTTATTTCCTAAGTGTATACTGAGTGTTTAACTATTATGAAAAAAATGAATCAGTATCAACAGAATGTTTATCGTATGTCAGGAATTACTAAGCACTTTCATGTATTACTTTTTACTTCATTAATAAAATTAAGCTACACATTAAGATTTATAATTTACAAAACTCTATAACTGAGGCTTAAGAGACTAAGGAATTTGTCTCATATAATGAAACCAAAATTGCTGACCAGAACACCAAATTAGAACTGTCTTCCTTTTACAAAGTACTCTACTGATCTAAAGAGTCACAAAATTCTACAAGATATGGACACTGCCGCTAGTAACTAACAGTCTACTTATGGTATACACAGATAACATGAGGTATTGCTGGCACATTAATATTTAATTTGCAAAGCAACAAAGAACCCTGTGGAGTCTTGTGAGTAGTAAAATTATATATACTGAAATTATCTTGTGATTGTTTCCATGACCATAGAGAGAAAGGAAAAAAGGCTATAATATTGCAAATAACCAAGAGACAGAAGAATGGTTGGTTTGTTTGAAAACTGAAATTTAAAGACACAGAATCTGTAAAACCAACTAAATTTTCATTTCATTTACTGAATAAAACATTACTAAATAAATATCAAATAATTATGTATAAATATAGTAAATAAGAGATAAAATTGGGTTTTAACAGAAACATCAGAGCAACCTGCCCTAGATTGCAATAGCAGTGATGATGTCAAAAAACATCTCCCTAAAAGAGGAACATTTAAGCAAAAATTAAGAGCTGAACAGAATTTAGCTTGGTAAAAAAATGAGAATAAAAGTACAGGAAAATATGTAAGTCCAAGAGGTTAAAAGGAAAAATGTACTCTTTTCATGAACTAAACAGTCTGCAGTATGATTAAAGCAGTGCAATCAAGAAGCAGGATACATATATACACACTCCAGCTGGGGAAGTAAATGTTGATCAGCCATGCAGGACCTTGAAATCATGCTAATAAAACTAGAAATGATGAAAAGAATTAATTTGGAAAGAGAATTAACAGTATATTTTTGTGTATTCACTTGGTAGTCAATGTGTTTTCTTGAGAATTACTATTGTCTTTTGCCAAAAGCACATCCATTTAAAACCTGCATTACTCATTTTTGAACTCTAAAAAAAAATTAACTATTGAAAATAGAAATAACGAACACTTTTTACTGCTATGCCCTGATATAATTCGGTTAAGAATCCTATGACGTGAAATATATTACAGAGTATCTTCATTTATTAACCCCAAAATGCAACTCCCAGAAAGGTTAAATAATGTTAGTAATATAATTATGAAGCAAAGAAGTCAGCACCAAGGCTTTGAGCTGTGTGATTGCACATGCCATGTTGCTTTGTTCTCATAAACTGAAACAATTTTTTCCAGTTAAGTAAGATTTATTAACATAGAATATGGCTAATTACCTTTGATGCTGTTGAAGCAGCCATGCTTTGTGGAACTTCCTGAGGTTTACTGCTTCCATGGGAAGCTTTATGTCCCCTGTCTCTCTGTCTTTGACGACATTCTAAACAGTTTCTCACAGCTACACAACAAACTATTTAAATAATAAGAAGCATATATTAAAACGTAAGTTGGTGACTGAAAAACTTGTTAGGGTATTTATATTTGTCTCTTTCCTTCACCCATTACTATTTTTTAAAATCAACAGTCAATAAATATTTTTAAATTTATGAAAGATAATAATGAAAGTATACAAATATATATATAGTGTAGCTAGAAACACAATATTACTATGCAGATAAAGAAACAAAATAAGTTTCCAATATATTTTTTCTCATTCTAGTTCCCTCAATCCCTTCCCTTTCCAAATCCTAGATATCAATAAACAGTAATAACTTAAAAGTCATCATATTTCATTAAAATTTTTAATAAAATGCTATTTACCCTCAATTTCACTGTCCTGGCGACTAGCAGTACATAACTGTCTATTTCACGCACACTAAAGTTCCCTAAGTCCCATTATCTATCCTGCTCATAGCAGTGAATCTACAAAGATTTTTATTTTTTTGCGGTACTGGGGATCAAATTCAGGACATTCTACTTGACAGGCAGGTACAACTATTGTTAATAAGCATTCAACATATTCATTTATTTTAGAAAATTAGTATTTTAACCAATTACACAAACTTTCTAGTCAGAGAACCTGAATTTATATCTTGACTCTACAACTTAAGAATTATGCAATCTTAGGTATCTTTTTTTCTTATATGTGAAATGAGGATAAAGGTAACTTTTAGAAACCAGCTGTGATTAAGTTACTATATGAAAAGTCTGAGAATAGTAAATAACACAAAACAAGTGATAAGTGTTTGTTTTATTATTGACTTATAAGAGTTTCCTGTGGGCTTCTGACATTCCCAGTTCTGTTGATAACCCACTACTATTATGGACCATATATACAGCTACTTTCTCTTAGTTCAATGAGAAGAAAGATTTGTACTAATGGTATTTAGAAAAGACAGCATGTCTGCATCTCGTACTCTCAACAACTATTACGAAGACAGCAATATGCAATGTATTAATTATTATGAGTGTCCTACAAACCTGTTTGGAAACTGTCATCTCATTGTTATTTCATTCTCATTAAAATTAATAAAGTTAAAAAAATGAGAATTTCCTGTGGGTAATAGAACAAACAAATCCGTTAGATACTATTGAGATAAAAATGAAATTGATTTAGAAATAAAACCTTAGAATAAACCAATTTATGTTGGTTAGAAGATACTCAGATATTTTAAATATTTAAATGAGTTTTACAAGTTCAATCTATTAAATACCAATGGAAATGTTTCTAATGCCCACAGGAAAGTAACTCATACCTGTTGGTTTCCAGAGATAGCCCAAAGTGGTCAATCTCTACTTTATAATAAATATGAAATAATCCCTCCTGTCTTTTTTTTAAAATGTATCCGGTTGCTGCAAGGTCTCACTATGCAGCTCAGACTGGTGGTGATCCTCCTGCCTTCAGCTTCCCCACTGATGGGATTACAGGCATGTGCCACTATGTCCAGATTCTGGCCAGCTCAGCCCACCCTGGGGGGCTGGGCTGGTGTGGCATGTGGTGCTGGGATCAAACCATGATCGCTGCGCTTGCCTAATCTTGCCTAAGCAGGTACTTTAGTCTGTTGAGCTATCTTGACAGTCTCAACTTGCCTTTTAAAAACACAAAACAAGCAAGTTTCAATTTACCATTTTTTCCTTCTTTACTCCTTCCTTGAATTGAAACTGCTTGCCTATAACTACAAATGAATAGGTTTTTTTTCTTTTGTGCCTTTTCAAAATTATGAATAAAAATCACACATATCAGGTACTTCCTAACTTCTGGCTTGCTCTCTTCTCTTCTGCTGATGTTACAAGGCAGGTATAAATATATAAGCTTTCTACCTGCCTAAAAATCAAAATAAATTAAATACTCTTAGGTGCTGAGACTGATTAACCATACAATGCTAGCACTATGGTGTCTCATCCTGGATTTGAGTAACCTTGATAGACTGACTATGAGGGACAGTAAGAGGGCTGCTGTAGTAGCTTGCCACTTGCTGCTTTCTGCCGCAAGCTGCTTCTTCTCTGCAATGCCCTCTGTCATGACATTCTGCTTTGGAGCCAGCCAATTATAAACTGGAACATCTACAAACTGAGCCAAAAATAAACCTTTCCTTCTTTAACTTTGGGTGCTAAGCATTTTGTCCCAGCAATGAGAAAAGTAGTGAAGACACTCCTTTGAAATCTAGAAACTCTGGATCTAGAAAGGGGAGACAGCAAACAAACAAACAAACGAATAAATCATTTAACTTGGTTTAGCAGATAATAACCAATAACCTAAACATAGGGCATTTGACTGAATTCCCTATAACTTCCCAGTCAATTAGTGGTCCCATCCCTCCCCTTCTTTTATCAAGCCCCCAATCTTACTAATATTTCACCCTCCTAACTTTATCAGTTCAACCTTTAAGAGAAGTCTCTTTGAACACAAGGATATGTACTGGAAAAGTGAGCCGCGCACTGTTTAATATACAGCTCTGGGACCATATACTGTACTTTAGAACACCACTTCTTGCTGCATCTCAGGACTTGCCTTTCCCAATCAGAACTCTTTTTCCTTTGTGGCCAGAAATCCTGTCTGTGCCTACCCATTAAGTAGACAGAGAAATACACACCTTAGTGTACCTATGTCCTTATAACAATATGTACCCCAACACCGATCCTTCCCTGTCCCCATCACTGACTATATCAAACAAAAAGGGCAATTACTGCAATTCCTCTAACAATAAACCCACAGAAATAGCCACTGGGTTGGGAAAATTACTTCTCCCACCTTCAACGAAAGCTTACCATAGGACCTAGAAGACACAAAACCTAAACAAAACCAGAACCAGTGTGACCATTTCTGTTCTGCAACACAAGGAATTTCATCCCAACAGTGCCCAGTGGACAATAAAACAAGCAAGAAAAGAAACAAACCCCATATAATCCCACAACACAGCAGCAAGTAGTCAAAGGAATGTGAAGGTCCACTCATTTCCAATCTTTCTTTCCCTACTCTCAACAATGCCCAACTTACATTTATTCTATTCTTTATGCTTTTTACTTTTTTTCCTCTTTCTCTACAACAAAAGGCTGATATGTTAGCTTAAAGTCCCCCATCCCCATCTCCAGAAGCCTAAGCTCAATTTTAGATTTAAAGTCAGTTAATTTCATTATTCCATTCTTCATTTTATTCCCTAGCCTAAGCTTCATGTCTTAAACCAGGCTTAAGGGCTGCTATGCTATTTCAGAATGCTGGACTTACTACTACACTCATTGTGCTAGTAAGTCTCTTTGTTACTTTAGGTTTTCTCCAGATCTAAAATTTAGCTTAACATATATGACAGTATTTATAGTAATAAATGAATGAATGTTGCTAATTCCATTAAAATTCTAATTGAACTTTTTAGAAGACAACTAAATCTATTGATACCAATACTATGTGTACCATAGAACTGTGTAAAAGTGATCTCAGATAATTAAGCAAAATGTACTGTTACTCTTAACAGACTTACCTAGTCTTAGGCACTGTCGCATTAAACCTCCAGAAGACATGTTTTTTTCAGCTTCAATCTCACTAAAATTTAGAGAGCTGGCAAACACAAGTACATCAACCATGGCCATGAGTCGGCTGAGGAAAGTAACTGCTGTCTCTGCTGACATGCCTTGTGTCACTTCAATATTTTCCAATTCCGTCTTTAAAAACAGTAGAAGAGTTAATATACGTTTAAAATTGGGAAATATAATCTATAGTAGGCACTACAAGTGAACAGAATTTTAATACATGTAACAAAATTGTAAACTAATCCAGTATGTCACTGGATTGTCAAAAATGTAGTTTACCTATCAATTATCTTTGAATAAAGGGTAAAACATTATAAATGCTGGTTTTAAATGTCATTAGTTGTAAAAACTACACATATGAATGTCTAATAGATGTATTTTCTTACTTTACAAAGCTATAAAATTGACATTTGTTTCCTCATATACTCATTCTCATTTCTAAATGGCTGTCTTTTCCTTTTATATATCTGTTATGACTAATAAGAAATATAAATGATGATTTGCTTTCACTTGGCATCAAAATGAGATGGCTGTGAAATTAGAATGTATAATTTCTTATCCATTTTAGAATAATGATCACTAGGTATTTCATATACACAAAAACTCTTGGGTATAAATAATCAAGAGGACCAATAATTCCTCTAGATATTTAATTTGTGACCTATAAAATACCAGCAATAAGAAAAATCGGTAGTATTCAACATTGGAACCTATACTTATATTAAAATACTGTCTGTGATGAAATTTAATTTGATACCTTCAGAGGGAATATTACAAAGTATTCTCCTTCTTACAATGTGTAACTTTGCAGTTTTATAAACAATGGCAATATTTCTTATTTTATTTTCCATTGTGTACTATACAATATTTAATAATTTGAGTCCCTTGTGATTAGATTTCATTTTCGCATTTTTTCAGTGCCTAAATGAGTAAAGTGCAAAATAGCTTATAAAAATATTTTATAAAAACTTCTGCCTAAAATGGCCACAGTAATTAATCTTACCTCTTAACCAAAATAACAAATACAACTAGATATGTAGATTTATGCTCATTTTTAATGTTTCATTTTGACATTATATATACACATCATTATATTTACACATCTTCCCATTTGGAAGGAGCAGGAGCATTAATATTGAAATGTTGGAAAAGCAGTGAGTTGAAGTGGATAAAAAAAATTTAAACACTTCTATATAGTTGGGTCATTTCTACTAAACAAATAGATAGCTACTGTAAACACTTTATATAATTAAACATAGTTTAAACATGACTACAAGGGCTGGTGAGATAATTAAGTAGATTGACCACCTGCTTAGGTAAACACAAAGACCAGGGTTTGATCCCCTGGAACACAATCTGTGCTGGCCCTGCCCTCAGACACACTAAGCTGGCCACTGAGACTGAATGGGGTGGCACACATCTGTAATCTCAGTGCTGGGGAGGATGAAAACAGGAAGATCACTACAAATCCAAGCTGCATAGTGAGCCTGTACTGAGAGCTGGGATTACTGGCTCACACTAACAAGCCCAGGCTTGACTGTCATCTCAGCGTGCCCTGGGAATGGGCCAGCATGCAGACCCTGTACCAAATACGTTTAAAAAAAAAAAAAAAAAAAAAAAAAACTCTACAAACTTGAGGCTGAAGATAGAAAAAAAGAGTTTGTTTTTAATTAGTGATTTTATATTATTTTCAATAAGCCAATGCTGCATCTACCGCCAAAATTTTTTTTGCATTTTATTCCTTACATAATAACACTTCATAGAAATATAATATTTCAAAGATGGCTTAGAAATACAGCACAGCATTCAAAGAATGAACACAGCACAATGAACTAGGAATTTGTGAACATGATGCAACAGTTTATTTAAAAAAGCAAAACCCTCATTTTAAATCTATTTCAACTTAAACTTTTACAACTGAATGAAAGATGTGGCCATTGCTTAATGATATCAAACATTCTGAAATACCTTTAAACTACTAGACTTTAGTATGTGTAGAGATGTGTTCTCAAAGATCTTTATTTCATTTTGAATTGTACAAATTGTATCTACCTCCCTTTTTTTTGCTAGAGATAGTACCTATAAGTTGTGTTGAAGTCTATAGCAGTAACTATAGTTTACTCACTTTGAAATGAGTAAACCATCAAGTAAAATTACAAATGGAACTTCTAAACTGAACATGTTACTGACTACCTATTATTTATGAAAATACTAAACCTTAAAGGAAAAGTCATTCTTAACCTAAAAGTAACTCAAGAGATTTATTTTGTTTTGTATAAAAAATAATTTAAAAATATAAAATATGATGAAAAGTTATAAAACACTTTATAAAAATTTTTAAAAGGGTTTAAAAATATGGATTGTTCACATTTGTTATTGAATCTTACAGTACCAGATATCTCACATTATTTCCTTTCACTGGATTCAGTTAAATCTGATTGTATGTATGACTGTAACAATACTGCTTGTATTATATTAAAATAGTATAATTATTATAAACCATAAAATAGTAAATCTTCTATATATTGGGAAAATAATTCTTTAAACTATACAAAGGATATGCCATAATAATTAAAGACGATATGGAAAATCAAAATATAATCAAGTCAATATTTCATAAATAAGTAAAAAGAAAATTTAAAACTAAAATCCTAAAAATTACCTAAAAAATAATACTAACCTTAGAACCCTGGACATGCGTTAGACAAAACAGACAACAGACCAAAAAAGTACAAGAAAAGAAATTATTAAAATTAAATGAAGATACAATGTAAAATTGAAACAAAAAATAATATATTTAAAAATCATATTTGGTTGTATTATTAAAAGCAAAATTCTCAGAAAGATATTCATTTTATAAATTATATATGAGTAAGATGAAATATGAAATATTTAGACTTAAATTTAGGTATTTTTAGTAATTGTCCAAATAAATTGTCCTTATGTAATTATATATATTTATTTCATATGTATATATTTCATAAAATAGTAAGCCTAATAGAAAGTATTTTTACAAAACAAATATCTTTTCCCATTAGATGATTAATGAAACGTTTTAACAAATGAACTAATATCATGTCTATACAAAAACCTTAAATCAGTATTGATTTAAGTAGAAATAATTCAGGGAGGTTAACTACTTTCAACAACCTTGTAGAACTTTCTATAAGGAAGTCATAGTATAATTTGTTTTTCACACAGAACCCTCACTATATATCAAAATGAAAATATGAATGTGATTCTGACTTAAAAACCATTTTGCCATGTCAGAAAAAAATCTATCAGTATGTTAAATAAAGCATATATATGAACTAAGATCATTATTTACTATACTAAATTTTAGAATTTTAAGTATTATATATACTTTAACATTTTACGGAGGATTTTCACAATTATTAGTCAGAACTATTACTATCATCTGATTTTTGGCAAAAAACATGTTATTACAAATTTGGAAACATTTCCATGGTATATTCCATGGCTATTTCCATGGTATATTCACTGAAAAATGTATAAAACTACCCTAGGAACACTAAAACATGATCAACCCTATGAAATAAGAAAAGCAAAACTGAAAGAATACTTAGTAATCCTTTTTTTTTTTTTTTTTTTTTGTGCAGCCAGGGTTTGAACTCATGACCTTGCACTTGCCAAGCAGACACTTGTGCTATGGAGATATCTCCCCAGCCCCTACTTAGTAATTCTTCTTAGTAATACTTAGTAATTTTTTTTCCAATTTATCTTTTTTTTTTTTTTCGTATTTTAGGGAAGGGTCTACAAGGTGTTTAGGGTCTCACTACAATATCGGACTCGTAGTGATCCGCCTATTTAAAGCCTCCAGAGAGCTGGGATTACAGATGCATATCAACATGTAGTCTCAATTGCAGTCTCAGTATGCCCCAGCAGCAGGGCTGGCATGGCAGGCCTGGGGCTCTAATACCTGGCCCCTTCACCTGCTTACAGGTGCTTTAATCTGCTGAGCTACTTGGCTGGCCCTCAAATTTATTTTTATTTTAAATAATAATTTAAATAATTTAAAGTAATAAATTAGAATTAAAACTTTCTCATCTGTTTTGGGTGACTTGTAAGGATTATGAAATTATTAGGAGAAGTAAAAATGCTGGGTTCTATTTGTTTCTCTGGAACGGACAAAATTAAACCACATATAACAGTGAATTAAATCACAAACATGCAATGTTCTGAAAGCTTTACTAAAATGGTGAACTTAACATCACAATGATTATACAATCTGTGCTTAATCCATGTCCTTTGCTGTGTTGTCTTTTTCTCCAGTTTTCTGCTTTCATTCATGAGTGAATTGTACAATACTGAAGAGAATGAGAGGATTCCACCGACTCATCCTGAACACATTAACTCAAAAAACAAAACAAAACCCCAAAACTAATGTTCCTTCCGCAAACTACAGATGAGTCAAACTGTATACTAAGTGGTCTATTTTTTCCAGAGTCAAAATTATTGATTAGATCCAAACTGTTACAAAAAGAACACAATAATTTTTTTTTTATTAAGAGGGCTAACGTATACTTTATGTATATGAACAAAATTAACTTTCATACCTGTCGGAAGGATAAGTATAGTTACTCATTTTTAGCATGGAAACTAAGGTACAGGTCAGATGTAGTGAATGGTAGAGCCCAATTAAAATTGCAAGCCTATTTTATACTAAAGTACAAACATGTTTGCTTTTAAAAAGCAGTTAGTCAGCTGGGATCCACAAATTTCCTGAGAAATGTAAAGACATAACCTGGATTCATTTTTTTTTTTTTAAATGGGGAACATGAAGAACACTTAGCATTCCACTCTTCAAAATTGAATACAGTTCAACATAGAAATGGCAAATGACAAAAGTGAATAGTATTGACTGAAAAAGGTTACATGTCTTCTAAAAAAAACATGAGAAGGACTTTCAGTGAAATTATTTTAAAAATTAAACCTTAGTAAATGATAGGGTAAATCTGAGCTCTTGTTTAATAGAAAATAATTTAAACATCAATGAGTTTTCAGTGATTTGTTATTAAGTAGTAAAGTTTTCCTACTATATCATTATACCATGACATTAGCATTTTATAAAGAGCTTATGTCAGCGTGCAGAAAACTATGGTGTATAGGATAAACCTATTATTTCACCACCTCCTTTTAAAAAAGTTTTATTAAAACACACACATGCCACTTGTTTATGTACTGTGACTGCTTTTATACTGTAACAGCAAATTAAGTAGTTGGGACAGCACTATGCAGAAGTCCTAAAATATTTACTATCCTACACTGTGACTACTGTAGGCATATTTCTGTGATTTATAAGAAGCATACATGCACGTACTATATGAACATTTTAAAAACCTCCACATACTTAAAATTATCATGACACTCAAGTATTTGCTGTAAAATGTTTATATATATATATATATATATAAATGAATTATATAAATGAATTATATATATATGAAATTCTAATGGCATTTACAAGATTAATGTGGGCTTGGGGATAAAGTTCAATGATATAAGCACCAGTCTGGCAAGCACAAGGTTCTGAGTTCAACTCTTGGTTTAAAAAAAAAAAAAAAGATAAACCTATCCCTTTGGTGATCAGTATGTTGCCAGTGTTTCCTTTTCCTTTTATCTCTTCCAAAATTCTCTTCTGACATTTTGCATTTTAAACTTAAGTTTAAAAAACCCATAGTTTCTGTTCTACTCCCTTTCTTTGGTCAATTTCTTCCATTCTGTTTTTTCTCTTCTAGAACTTTTATGAAGAATACTGTAGAATCAGTTCAAGTACAAGCAAGTGTGCACACACGTAGTTGGCATCCACAACAGTTTTATAAGATATAAAGTGAGGAAAGGTTCTGCCGATTTCTTTTAAGGAAGCAGTTTATTCAGAGAGAATATATCAGGTATGTTATGCAAGCAGGCATAGGAATTATCAGTTAATGGACTAAAATGACAAAAATGTAGTAACAGAGATTATAAACTTCCTTCAGTTCAATGAACTCCTCATCTGTTGAGAACAGTTCAGGCAGTTAGTCAAATTACACATTATGATGGTCAAATTGCACACGCAGCCATTTTTGGAGTCAAAAATGTCAGTATCTTTAATTCCTTAATTACAACCAATAAATTGGATGGTAAAATAATATACAAATAGTATTTTTAATTTATAGTACTATTTAACATTTTTGACAGTGCTCTTTTGCCTTTAAATTTTAGGAGATTACCTAAATATAAATGTATCAAACCTATGTAAATTCTAATGGTTTACTGCTACATTATTTTATATAAAGATTTTTGTTCTATAACATTATTTTTAAAATTCAACATGCATTTTAAAGTGAACTTTAAATTCTTAAAATATGATTATTAAATTCTTTAAAATCTTTTTGTAAAGAAATGATGCTTTATGGCATAAAACAAAAACCAAAAGGAAAAAAAAAATCTCCATATATTAATATTAGAATGTATGTTTAAAATTTAATCAAAATTTTCTATAATCTACCGAAGGATAAAAAAACCCACCATGTATCACAGTGAAGTGGCACTACATAAATCTCAGGCTACCTGCATTCATCGGTCATCCTCAGCTATTTATGTGGTTCTTCCTGGCTCCATTTCCTTGATTTTGGTGCTAATTCCGTTCAGGCCTTAAATGATTACTTGTGCACTGCACTCCCTCCCAAGTAGCCTGCCTGTATCTTGCACACATGGTGAACAAGCTCTTAGAAGAAATACAGGTATATAGGGCAGGGGGAGGTGTAAGAAGTATATAGCATGTTGCTGCTATAATTTAAGGTTTTACTGCTGCTCTAGTGGCAGTAGTATTGATAAAAATGTAGTGTGAAGAAAATTATGTAGAAGCTCATTAATCATAAAATAAATTCAAAGATTACTTTGGAAAATTGCATCATCAAGCAATAGACATTTTAATAGAAATGCAGGTTTTTTGTTCACACAGGTATATTTTCTGGGCTTGAGGGCGGCAACAAAAACTAGATTCTATGGGAACTAGAGTCCTGCATTCTTTCCCATCTGAGAAAACAGCTATGGAGTCCTGCTTCTTTGCAGGGCTTCTTATTATACACAGAGCTCAGCAAATATAAGGCAAGATTTTTATAGCTCAGATACATTCCAATTATAAATCTAAAATATTTTTTAAAAACTAAAACAAAAATACAAACTTAATGGCATACACAGTTGACAATGAAAGCTTTTTAAATTTATCATTTAAGACAATTCATGGTTTTATATATAAGCAAACAGAGAAGGCAAGATTTATAAAAAAAAAAGTTGAACCAGCAAATAAAGTCAGATAAAAACATTACATAAAAATTTAAACAGTTTATTGTAAGATAGAATATATAGATAGATTTAACATATACACATATATGACAATATGTGAAATAGAAATCTGTATCATTTACAGTTATGGTTCTTCCCCAAAACTGCTCATCAAAATTAGCTGAAAATTATCTTCATTAGCACACATGTCCATAATCCAACATTTATAAATAAATAAATTTAAATATCAAATAGTTTCCAGAGGAGAAATTTTTAAGAATCTACCTTATATAATATTGGGCACTAATGAAATGTTCAATTCTTGCAGTTATAAAATATAACCACTAGATGGAGGCAAAGTACTTACAGTTGGTGATGTAGCCGCAGACAGCAGTGGTAAAATTCCCCCACAAGCAATGATGATGTTGTCTACCATTTGGGAAATGAGGTGAATTGTGTTATGTACAAAAATAATGTTTTCATTGCTATTGACAAAATCCATCACAGATTTTGTAGAATGGCTAAAACATAAAAACAACACAAATAAACATTTCCTTGGTTTAAGAATAAGAGGATTACATTATTTAGAATAACATTTTTAAAGTAAAAAGTACAGAATATTGAAAATGAGACAATTTTCCTAATGAAATATTCTAGATTTGGATTTCTTATTAAGCTGTTTGGGACAGAGGAAAGGCTGTTCTCACCCCTGTTACTGAATTACTAAAGAGCTATCAATTTCCTAATTGATTTGTATGTACATGCAAATGATACATTTATCATTATTAATTTCGGCTGAGAAAATTAAATTGAAAATTTTATTCATTCATTCATTTATTTATTTATTTATTTATTTGTCTTTTTGAGACAGGGTCTCGCTATGCAGTTGAGGCTGGTCCTGAGCTCACTTTTGTAGCCCAGGCTGGTCTCGAACTCGCACCAATCCTCCTACCTCAGCCTCCCAAGTGCTGGGATTACATGGGTGAGCCACCATGCCCAGCACTGAATTGAAAATTTTAAAGGGTGATAATTCAAGTAGATTATTTAAGAAATTATATATGAGCTGATACCATTAACATATTAAACAGTATAAGCTACAATATGCATCACAGGGTGATCTGAAACTATTTTAGCACTACATGCACTACATGCTATAATGGTGATACCAAAAATAAATGCAGAGCAAGGTATTAATTTTAACAGGAAAAGATAAAAATACAGCCCCAGGGTGTACTGAGACAGCAATTGAGACTCAGCATGGTGGCCTGAGCCTATAATCCCAGTACTTGGGAGGCTGAAAACAGGAGAATCACTGAGTCTAGTCTATATAGTGAGACCCTGTAGACCCTGTAAACCCTGTATTAAATACATAAAAAAAAGATAAAAATACAGAAATACAAATCAAGGTTAACATTCAAATCATTCTGATACAGAACATGCAATGCTAGCTGTAAAATTTAGGGTTTTTTAATTGTCTTCACTCTACATTGCTAAGTTACATACTATTGATGTAATTCTTAGGCCTTATAAAGTGCTTATTTATCTATTTATCAAAAATGTAAGTCGGGCGTGGTGGCGCATGCCTGTAATTCCAGCAGTCAGAAGGCTGAGGCAGGAGGATCCGTGCAAGTTCGAGACCAGCCTGGGCTACAAAAGTGAGTTCAAGGCCAGCCTGAACTGCATAGCAAGACCCTGTCTCAAAAAAAAGACAAAAAAACCAAAAAAAAGTAAATATGTAACTATTTGCAATAAACTGAATTTGTGAGTTTTATTCAATGATATAAATAACATATATCAGTAATACTAGTTAATAAAAACATTCATTTCCTTACAGTAGCCATACTTAGAGAAAATAAATAGTTTTACCTTCTCCAAACATGTACATCTGTTTCCAATGCAAATAGCAAATCAGTGAGAAGCCGTTGGTGCATTGGAGACCATTTAAATTCAGGAATCCGAAACATTGTTGTTCGGGGACCTGGGCTGAACTGGCGACGCTGTTCTTCAGTCATAGGCATTCCACGAAACCCTAAATCAACTCTGAGATCTCGGTCTTGTTGTGTGATAGAGCGACCCTGAACAGCCTGAAGAAAAGAAGGTAAACTTTCGTGAAGTACAAAAGATGCTACTGATTTTAAAATAGTGGGCGTAATAAAGTAAGCAAAGTCTTTACACATTTTTAAAATGGGTTAATATATTTTAAATGTATTATTCACCCATATCATATTGCAGAAACTAAAAAGGTAGACAGAGAGCTAAGATCAAGATAGCAATTCACACTGACAAAACCAGATTTTTCTTGCCCTGTTATAGGTCTATGCATTAGATTTATATGAATGACTTCCTTAAGACATGAGCATGTACAAGATGCAGTGCACATTATCAATGCTTTACACTCTACAAGCACTACTTAAAACAGAATGAATTTAACTCCGAAATCTGTTTCACTCACAATTCTTTAAGTACACTCAATTGATAAGTTAGAAAATAAACAAGGCCTATGACTCTCAATGAAAAATAATTACTATGTTCAGTACACAATACACCATGTTCTCCTTTGTTCCAATCTATATCTCATTAAATATTCCCGTCCATGCCAATTATCACTGAATACAACTGCCACAAAAAAAATGAACGAAGAAACTAACTTTTCCACACACCCAGTATACAATGAACCATTCTTATTTGAGTACAAAGATACCAGTAAAATATAGTTTACTCTTTACGATGTAAATGCAATGGAAGTTAAATTTATCTTCAATAATACTAAAAAACAGATACATTTCTAAACTTCTAAAAAATGTAACTTTTTTACATTTCTAAATAATGTGTAACCACTTTTGTCACATTCTATAGAAAGTTATTAGAACATCAATGATAAATGGAAAATATCAATTCCAAGTTAAGTCTAAGATCTTTGCTATTCAGAAAGACTGTGATGTTAAGCTCAAGTACCTATGTTATAGAGTAATAGTATCACTAAGCTTCTCTTCTGGAGGGTTAAGAATGTAAGTTTACAGGCCAAAAATTAGAGAAAAAGAAGGGTTAAAAGGATTGCCAATGTTTTGGCCCTAGTCCTTCAAGGTCAGTGAGGACTAAGGCCATAAAAGAACCTATGCTGCAACATCCTATAACTCAGTAATGTACCAAATTTTCTGTTCAAGGAGATTATGGGACCACAAAGGAAAGAGACTGACACTGTATAGTGTGTCTAAGGAGAGTCATGTAGATAGAAAACATTTTCTTAGGCTTTCACAGAAAGCAAACTGGTCAAGCAATGGCCATGACTCATTCAGGCAGCTGACACTGACAACAGTTCTACAAAGCACTGTACATGGTTTCAAAGTAAATCCTAAGGGATTTGACTGACTTTGGGAAACACAAAAGCTACATGTTTGTTATATAGGTCGTGCTTTAACTTGCTCTTAACCACCCAGCAGAAAAGTTTAACCATGTGCCATAAAATGTAAAACTAGAGTAGTATGCTAAGCTGTGAAAGTCTTAAGTCAGCAGCTTCCAACATTGCCAGTTCTGCCAATAATCCACTACAATTATGGAATATTAGACTATGTATACAACTACTTTCTCTTAGTTGAATGAGAAGAAATTGTTTTTACCAACAATGATTAGAAAAATTATCATGTCTACATCCTGTACTCTGTATAACTACTACAAGGACAATAATATGCATTGTATCAATTATTGGGAATGTACTACTAACATGTTTTGAAACTTTCACATTGTTATTTATTAAAAGTAACAAAAAACGACTAAGCCAAGACAGAAAAAAAAAAAAACCCACTAAAAAAAGGTAGAAAATTCAGAAGAAAACAAAAATCAGGACAATAAAGGTAAAATTATTCATCATAATTTCTTTACCTCTTAATCATAACACACCATTTATTCCAGAAGAAAAAGTAGTATCAACAATACAAAGTTGAACTGTTAAAATCTCTATTAGAAAACATTACATATTTTTGGCTTTAGTCTATTGAGGCCAACATCGTAGCATTAATACCTCCTATCAGGCATGAGGAATTTAATTTTGCCATAACAAATTCTTATTACATAGTTGTTAAGAAAATCCTCACTGATAATAATTTCAAATTGTCTTACCCACTTATCTACCTTACAGGGTGGTTTTGAAAGTTAAATCTAAAAATACGTTGGATAATGCCTGAAACAGTACACACTTCAATAAATAAATTCCTTTTTCCCTTCCCTTTCATTTATCAGCTTAATCTAGACTGCAGGTCCTCTCCTGTATAATGCACAGAACAGAATTAGGCCTGAAGCTTAAAATGTTAAAGCAAGTGAAATATTCAAAACAAATACCTTAAGTACAAAATGAGTGAATACAGACAGAGTAACAAAATATTACGAAGGTCATATTCTACTCCAGTACAAGGGCTTGTGCGTTAAGGGTCTACCCAGATGAGTTAACCAATGTTATACAGAAAACTGACACACTGGAGATATAATTCAGATATTTTTAATTTCATATATACAAAATTACCATAAAAATACAAAAATGGTGCAATAGTTAATAAATTTTTTCTGCTTTGCTGCTAACAACTAATTATTTACTCAATGACTTTTTATTTGTTTCTAGAACTCATACAACTTACTTGTGTTGTAGCAGTAGTCTGGATTTTCCGGATTTCTTTTCCTGATTCTTTACCATCGTCAGATCTCTCAGTATCAGAAATTATACTTCCTGCATCAATATTTGGTACAGTTTTGCTACCAGAAGACTCTGTTTCCAGTGTTGCAGTGGTCACTTCAGCATATTCTAATCCCTTAGCTGATGATGCTAAGTCTCTTTCTGATATACTGCTCATCCCATCAGAAGTTGTTTGGATTTTGAACTCTTTTTCCTCTATTATGCTGGGTGTACAAGTTAAGTCTACACTCCCAGTCATGTGAGCAAGCAATCCAAGATCATCACTAACACCAAGATGTACTTGGCTGTCCTGGATATTTGAAATGATGTGATTGCTAGGAAGTTCAGGAAGGAGTTTTTCCTCCTGTTTCGGTATTTTCTCAAAGAGAAATGAAGTACTACTATTGGAAAGATCTTCTTTCTCATCTGCTAAAGTTATCAATGGGCCATTATCCTTGTCCTCATTTTTCTTAATGATACCAACACTTCCATGTACATTGTTCTGTAGTTTCTCAACAGCAGCACTGTACACATTATCCAACAAAGACTCTACTTCCACAAGAGCACCATTCTCTCCACCTACTAAAGTCTCTGGTGATAAATCCAAATCATCCAACTTTACTTCTGTTGCCTCCACTTTTTCTGCCTTTATATCAACTAGAAGATCATGAACTTCCACGTGTACACCACTTACAGGTCGATCTGAGTTTCCAAGAATATCATCGGACACTTTGGTCGACATGAGCAAATCTCGTGTGTCTGTGCTAACAGGGTAATCTGTCTCACTTTCTGGGCTCTGGCTTTGGGAAAGGTCTTCTATCTCTCGAATTTCCATTCCTCCTTTTGCTCCTGTTGCCTGTGATGAAAGTCCAGAGATTGTGCTCACATTTCCCTTTTTGCCCTTTTTAATATTTTCTTCCTCTTGTCTTTGATATTCTTCATACATTTTGGCTAGGTATTCCTTGTGGGCTTCATAAGTGACCTTGGAAATGGTAAAGAAAACATTGAGGCACTTTGTAGATGTTAAGAAGAAAAACACAAATAGTACAAATAAAATTATATCAATGATATATCTAAAAGAGTACCAGGAAGCAAAAGATTTAGAATTGACACATCTGAATCCTAAAACAAGTCCTTAGTTTTAAGTATTGAAAATAAATAAAGAATAGCGACATATGGATGATATGAATTGGCCAAAAACACATAGGAACAACTAACATTATTAAAGATTCTTTCTGTTTAAGTATTTCAATGTTGCACAGCGTAGTAAACATTCACTTCTACACTCTGTTTAGGCTTACCAGAGGAACTGGCAGCTAATAATACACAATATCCAAAATATTATTATGTTTTCAAAATCTAGTCCTCAGAAACATACCTAACACAACTAATTTAAAATAGTTTATACAAAACTGGAAACATTTTTACTCAAACTGCCAGCTCACAGTTTTGTCTACATAGGATACCTCAAGTTTCATAGTCTCATAGAGAATTCTTAGCTCAGGAGAATAAATGCTTGCCTGGCAACCACAGGGTCCTGAGTTTAATCCCTAGTACCGCAAAAAAAAACCTTTGAAGACATTTTTTGTGCAATATCTCTTCCTTTACTATTTTCAGATAAATTAACACTGTGGTAAGTGTGAGATGTCAATATATTAAAACATATAAATTTAAACTGGATATATAAGCTGTGGTAAAATATTATGGGAAAATGTCAAAATCCTTGCTTAAAAGTACACATGAAATTAACATTAAAATGTTTAGCTAACAGACTTGTAAATTGGCCTTAACTACCCTACTAAAACCCCCTTTATTTACAAGATAAAATGAGTGTAAAAATGAGGATTCAGCAAGTACCCACAAAAAAGCCATAACTGTCATGTTTTATTAACTAATAATTTACTTGTTGTCTATATCTGCTTCTAACTATGCAGGGGAGATGAATGACTGAAGCAGAGACAGATCATAAAGATTATAAAGCAAATCACAGATCACAAACCTAAAAATATTTACTAATTATTCCCTTACATTACACTTGCTAAGGTCTATTAAAACAACTGAATTAATTTCCTAAAATCAAAAAAGTTAATTATGACATTATAGGATTAAAAGCTAAAATTCAGCAAACTAAGATTCCTCAATAACACTACATGGAGATAAATCCTCATTCTGATATCTAGGTTCTCATATGTATTACCTAGTTTATTTTAATTACTTCACTTTACTAAAGATCAAATAGGGGCAAGGAGGTAGCTCAGTAGAGTAAATGCCTGCCTGGCAAACACAAGGTCTTGAGTTCAATCCCCAGTACCACAGAAGAAGGAAAAAAAAAAAAGAAAGAAAGAAAGAATAAAGATCAAGTAATACTCAAAACACAGAGAGTTTTAGGCCTAAAAGTCAGAAATCATAATGCAATTTAAAATATTACTAAACAATTCAACTGATTCTATCATTCAATTACTAATGTAAACAATTCTAAATACTTTAAAATCTTAAAATATATTTTAAGGTATACTTAATTAAATATTCACAAAACTTAAGCAGGCTTTAGTTTACAATTGGCTCAGACTCAATTTCTTATACCTGCTATAAATAGAGATAGTACTCTTAAGGCACAAACTTGAACTTCAAATTAAAGGGCCTACATATTTTCAGGCTCTACCAGTCTAATCACTGTGAAAAACAAGAAACTGCATAAAGAACTTGTAATAATCCACACTGTCCACAAGATGGCACCAGATGAAGGCTTATAAACTTTGATGATGTAAACTATTAAATCTCTTTATACCTTGGAATGGGCTATGGAGAGTGTATCTACCCAGACTCTCCAGCCTCCCCATTCATATTTTATTGCATGATACAAAAGAATCCGGAATATATTGTAGACCATCTCAGTGATTTTCTGCTCCTCAGAATTTTTAGGATTAATATAGCCAAGAGAAAACATCCAATCTTGCCACACTGAACACTGCAATAAGCATCTAAGGATGAAAAAAATATTTTATTAAACATACTAAAATAAAAATTTACTGTGTTGAAATTTGAATACATCAGTCACAATGTTTGATTTAAGTAAAATAAGGTGTAAAAATTATTCTATACATTCTGTAACTTTTCCATTCTTTTGAAAAAAAAAAAATGAGAATTCTTATTCAGAATCACTTTTTAGCTAATCTAGCCTAATTCCTCTTTTTTTTTTTTTTTTTTTTTTTTTTTTTTTTTTTTTTTTTTTTTTTTTTTTTTTTTTTTTTTTTTTTTTTTTTTTTTTTTTTTTTTTTTTTTTTTTTGTCTTTTTTGAGACAGGGTCTCGCTATGCAGTTCAGGCTAGCCTTGAGCTCACTTTTGTAGCCCAGGCTGGTCTCGAACTCGCACCGATCCTCCTGCCTCAGCCTCCCAAGTGCTGGGATTACAGACGTGAGCCACCACACCCGGCTTCATTCTTTTTTCTACATTCTCATCAACTTTAGCACTTACAGTGTACTTAATACATCATAAATTAATCAGTCTTTTATGGTTCTCTTCCCCATTGGATTGTATTACAACTATGAACTAAGACTACCATGCATAGCACAGTGTTTCAACAGACAATATCTGTTAAAGGCTCAGGAAATAACCATAAATAACATTTCATAGTCTCAGAATGCACTTCATCTCCTTGCTCACCAACTTTAAAATATATGACAATAGTTGGTCATAAGACAAATAGTAAAACAGAGAATCCAGCATAATTGTAACTAAAGATACAACTGATAATAAAGTATCACAAATAATGAATTTTCAGTACAGATTTTATGTATATATATATTCATATATGTAATTAAAATATACATAACTAAATAAAAGCACATAAAAATAGAGCAGATAGAAAACATATTATATCAAAGAAATAATATATTTTCTAATAATTAAATGTTTTCAATATGAGTGTCCCAGCAACAAGAGAAGAGTAACAGAATTTGGTACTGGAACAACAGGGTTGTTGCTGTGACTACTTGACCATGTGAATCATAAACTTTTGGGATTGGCTTATGGGAAGAGATAGGAAAGGTTTGGAGATGTTGCCTACTTGTAAAGAACTAAAACAGCTTCAAGTGTTCTGTATGGCAGATTCTGGTCAGAGTTCAGAAGACCACAAAGCTGATGGAACTCCTGCCTATAAAGATAAGGCTGAGGAGGTTTCTGCTGGAAAGAAGGACTATATTGGTTGCTGGACTCCAGATGATATGTATTATGGCTTGGCAGAAAGTTTGTCTCAATTTTGCTCACATCCAGAGACTTGCCTGAGACTGAGTTTAAGTATGATTGACTCATCAGTCTGGCAAAAAGAACTTTTAAAGCAATTGAAAATTGAGGCAGTAACATGTCTGTTGTTGGGGGCTTTTAGTCAGATTTATGTTGAGAATGAAGAGCAAAGAGCCCAGCAAGATGATTTAAAATGTTGTGGGTTTGGTCAGAAAGAAAGTTCCAATAAAGCTGTAGAATGCAATGCTAGAGCTGAGAAAATCTCCACTGACAAGAAAAAAACAAGAGAATGTAAAGGGTGGACTGAAGGCATGACTGGAGGTAGTAGGTCTCTACCCTTTGCAGTCTCAGAATTGCAAAGGTGAGGGACTTTGCCTTGAGTAAAAGGTGCAGAGCTCCATGTTTCAGGATGGAGGTGGTGGCTGCACCAGGTTCCAAAATGGCACCAGCACAGAGAATTTATTCCTCAGAATTAGGGTTACACTGCTCAGCCATCCAGGCACTGGATCCCTGATCCCTACAGCCAAGAGAGAAGAAAGCCTGGCTACTGCTCCAGCTGGCAGGAGGCCTTGGTAGCATCTACATGACTTTGGTTTTAAGCACTTACAGAATATAGGAGTTCTGAAGTTAAGAAGGCTTCCATTTCAATTTCAGAAGGTCTGGGACACCAGGCAGTGTGCCCATGAGACAGTAGTGTGTAAAGCTGTGAGTGAGAAGCCTATTCAGTGGAAACCACATAAGTTTAGAAAAATCCAGGAACATTATCATCTAAGAAAAGCTGCAAGAAGGGAGCAAAACAAGCCTAAGAGAAAAACTATTGGACCTACCACCAAGAGTGCTATTGGGGAAGAGCCACATGGAGCTCACAATTTGCCACAGATAGCTTCAGATGTTCTACATGGAATTATAGCTTTCAATGTTTGCCCAACTGGATTTTGGATTTGCTTTGGCCCCATGCTTTGCATGATCCTGCTGTGTATACCTTTGGAATGCTATTATTTTTCTTGTGCCACTGAACATTGGAAGTGTTTAACTTTTCATCTGTATAGGAGCTCACACCTAAAAGTTTGACTTAGATCTTGGAGAAGACCAATGCTCATACTGATAGAACTTTGATAACTCATAGAGATGGACTAAAATGCATTTTGTACAAAGGATGTGCATGAGACTTTGGGGTCTAGGGGCAGAATGTTATGCTTTGTGTCTAGTTGTCTTCCCATTGTCTCATACAGTCAGGGGGTGGACTTCTAGAGTCTGAGATTAAATCATGACCCACTGGGACTATGGATGTAAGTGCTACTGGTAGTATGGGTATAAGTACTACACTTAGCCTAAGGGCAGTTAGCGTGAATGCAACATAAGTGAGACAGACTTGCTCTGTGTTGCTATTGTTGCTGATACTCCTCTGATTTCCTTTTGTTATTTTGCTGAATTCCACTGCTAAGAAATACTGCCCTCTGCTATATGCCAGTCTGCCTTGGAGCCAGCTTTATATGAATTGAAACCTACACAAACTGTAAGCTTATAAATAAACCTTTCCTTTCTTATTTGTAAGTATTGGGTATTTGTCCTAGCAATGAGACATAAGTAACCAATGCAACGAGAAAGATTTAAAATTTTCTTGAGACTGAGAATTATAAGGAAATATTATAGAGTAAAATTATAATAAATTAGAGAATAAAAGTTCTACAACAGCATTCAAATTTTGTACCTTCTATTTTCACGGCTATTACTGAAAAGTTTTATCATATCAGATAAAAATAATCGGCGAACTTCCATCAATTCTGCACTTGGTGTTGAGTTTTTTAACAAAGTTGCCACCACCTTGAGAATCACTGTAAACAAATGAAAACAAACTTGATTTAAGCGTTTTTAACTATATCGCAATCTCCAACTAAGAAATATCACACATTTACTACTCTTCATAAGTGCCATGAACTAAATAAACATCATGATTATTATTAAGAAAAATTTTCTTAGTTTCACATTAAGAAAACCACTGTCACTAATTATACACAGCAATAAATAACTGCCATTTGCTCACTTGGATTCTGAATTTTCACTGTAGAATCTGGCTCTGGATGAGGTTTATGTACAACTTGAGTACATACTTGCTCTGTCAAGATCTGAAAGACAAAGATTTTGAACTTTATTTACAAAACAATTTGAATCACAATTGTGAAGTACATACAGCTCTATCAAAAACTGCCAAAAACTCTATTTTGATGAAATCAAAAGATTCAATTCTAAAGGTTTTTCTAATGATTCCACGCTAAAGTTCTTTAAAGTCAAAATTCCCCAAATTAAAAAAAAAATTTACAAAAGGAAAGAAAAAGTGATCATAAATGCATCATTCAAAATACTTTTTAGTGTATATCTTTACTACACCAATGGTGTGAACTGCAATCACTTCATCATTTGTGTTACTATTGTAGACAGCTAAGTTAGGTAAAAATATTATAGGGCTGGGCTCTCAATGGACTCAGTGCAGAGGATGAGAACACATTACAGCTGTGGCTGGAGGAACAATTGCTAAACACCAGGCTTCAAGATAAAGATGGAATAAACAGGCCTGCATATCTCACCAGGCGATTAGAAATTGATATCAACTGGCTCAATAAAGCCTAGACAGAGATCAGTGACCCAAGGGGATGACCAAGACCTCCCAGATACAAACACATTGTTCTTCCCATGGTCACTCGCCACCTGTCTTCTTCCCTCACTGGAGCAACAATAAATACCTCTACTTATAATTTTATTGGACTATAGCTTTCATGTCATGGCCACCTCATGACTGTGTTCTATAAAACTTCCTCTGAGAAGTAGACACATTGGCAACCCATTTGTGGGGACCTCTCCCATCTCTTAGGAACTCTCTCAAAATGAAGTTTTTCTATTTGCTCTCTGTTCCTTAGCAGCCATTTTTCATCAGCTTTGAGGCCTATTAGCTCAGCACACCTGATACCTGAGCATTGTATTATATTTCTACAATATCATCACCAACGAACAAGATTTTGAGCATACAGTATTGCCCAAGCTGAGGTCCCCACTGAAAAATGAACTATAAAAGGAAAAATTACTCCTGAAAATGTGGCTCATATTCATTTACTTCAAATTGCAACAATGACAAAAATACACAAGCTGGCCAAGAAAAAGAAATGGAATTCTACAACATTTACTAATTTTTCACTACATTGCAACCTAAAGAAGTACAAGATTTTGCACATTATCTTATGTGTTGCATTCTAGTGCTTAGCACCAGTATACAATACACAGTTGTTGAAGGTAAAACTAGATAATCAAATTGATACTGTTCACAATTTCCCAGGTCTTAGCCAACACTTCTCCTCACTCTTAAATATACATCGAAATAAACCCAATGTGGATGCATTTAATCAAGATACTACTCAATATCAGTGATTTAATTTCTAGTTTATTTTTAACATATTGGGTTAAAGAATTTTTCAAAAATAGTTCAATCTAAGTCACACAGAAAACCTGGGAGAAACTGTAAATGTCTGCTAAGAAACCAGTTATATGAATCTATTTCAAAAGTTGAGAATTTTCAAACCAAGACTCCAGGATAACATCTCCTAATTAGGAAAGGACATAACATCTGGCATCTGGAATAGGCACGTGTCTGCCATCAGCTTAAGATGTTATGAAATTTGCATAGCTGCATTAGAAATGTGTTCCAAAAGGTACTGACTTAAAATGAAACTATCTTATCATTGATTACTTGAATGATATATATCAAGCATGATCACTTCTGTTCCCTGAGCTTCCACACTTCTGATGAAAGCATATATATATATATATATATATATATATATATATATATACTTTCAACAACATATATATACTTCCAACAACATATAGATATGCTTCCAACAACACACACACACACACACACACACACACACACACACACACACATGCTTTCAACAGAAGTGTGGCAGCGCAGGGAACAGGAGTGATTATACTTGATATATATTATTTAAGTAATTAATGGCGGTATATATATATATATATATATATATATATATATATATATTTTTTTTTCCCCCCCAGTAACAGGATTGAACTCAGGACCCAGTACTTACCAGGCAAGTGCTTATGCTATTGAGCTACTGAGCTATCTTCCTGGCCCAAAAGCAAGATATGTTGTGGCTAAAACTAGTGTTAGAATTTTGAGGCTGGTGAAATAGCTCAGCAGCCTAAAGCACCTACTTAGACCAGCTTAGGCAAGCACAGGGACTGTAGTTCTGTCCCCAGCACCACATGTGGCACCAGCCTCACTCCCAGGAAAGGATGACCCAGCCAGAGTCCAGGAGTGGTGGTATACCTGTAATCCTAGTGCTGGGGCCACTGAAAGTAGGAGGATCACTAAAAGTCCCAACTGCATAGTGAGACCTTGCAACAAACAAATACATTTTAAAAAAAATTCCTAAGTGGAGCACTCCAAACATGCACTACTAATCCATCATAGCTGACATGTAAATAATTCTTTTTTTTTTTTTTGTATGCATATGCCAAAGAAGGATGAACTAAAACTCTTGGTGTTTAACTATATTTCAATGAAAAATTTTCCCAGAAAATTTTCATCACAAAAAAGAATGAAAATAACTGTATAGCTGGGGAGATAGGGCAGAGGTCTGAGCACCTGCCTGGCAAGCACAAGGACTTGAAGTCCATCCCTAGTACCGCATGCTGTGTGGGCCCCCAAACCAGGTGTGCAGATGCATGCCTATAATTCCACTGTTGGGGAGGCTGAGACTGAAGGATCACTATGAGTCCGAGCCACCTAGTGAGATCTTTTTCCAAATAAACTAATTAACTAAAATAAAAATTAAAAAGTCAGTACAAACATGCTGGGAAAAAAACAAGGCCATATTCCCCTATGAAAGAAAATCACCAAAAACTTCTCCACCATAAGAAAATATACTACACTACATATGAAATAATTTTACTGCAGAATATCAAGAGCTTTCAATACTGTTGACTTTTTAAGTACCTATAGTATTATATAACAGAGGTTATAATTCCTTCACCTATCTCATATTCCTGGTAGGAATATTAAATATAGTTCTCTATATAAAATGCCCTGAAGACTGTAACATATTACAACATAAAATTATTTCCAATTATAAAATATTTAGAAGTGTTATGGTTTATGTCTAGTTGTCCCCCTAAAGCCTCATGCAGTCATGGGTGGGGACTTCTATATATTGAGACTTGACTCATGAGTCACTGGGATAATGTGATTTAGTACTGACCTAGAGTTTGAGACTTGATCCATGATCCCTGGGATTATGAGTTTTAAGTACTTCTGGGATTATGGGTGTAACCTAAGGTAGATAGGCTGAGGTGGAGAGCCTGAATGTAGTATCAGGAGAGACAGAGAGACAGACTGAAGCTGTTGCTCTGCTGCCCTGGTTGGTTGGCTGCCTCTGTTGCTAATGTTGTAGTTCTGCCGTCATGAAGTGGATGCTCTCTGCCCTGTTCCACTCAGCCTTGGGCCAGCTGAATATGGACTGAAACCTCCATTAACTGTGAGATAAATAAACCTTTACTTCCTTCATTTTGAGGGTCCAGTATTTGTCCCAGCAGCAAGAGAAAAGTAAGACAACAACTCAGCATGCATTTACTAAAAACAAGTTATACAGGTACACTCTATTAACTGTTTAGTGTTAGTTGCTAAGCAGAGCTAAATTTCTAGCACCAATTTAATTAATGTTCTGGAGACAGGAATAAATGCAGGGCTCTATAAAGCAATAAAACATGGTGCACTGTCTTTAAGAATCTATATGGTTTTGGGGCTGGGGAGATAGCTCTGAGGCACAAGTGCCTGTCTGGCAAGTGCAAGGTCGTGAGTTTGAACCCTGGTCCAGCAAAAAAAAAAAAAAGAATCTATATGGTTTTAAAAAGAGGGGAGGAGAATAAAAAGATAAGAAAGCTAAGTGCAGTTACATTTTAATGTAAGACTCAAGATGGGTCCTGAATTTAAGACTGGACTTGGTAAGACATTACAGAAAGTTGAACCATGCTCCTCACTAAAAACAAACAAACAAACAGACCAACAAAAACATTATAGAGAGTTCAGGATCAGAAACTGACATGAAACCTAGTGTGTACTGAACACTTGCAGCCCACATTTTTTGAGTTTAACAGCTGCATGAGTTTAGGGCAATTACACTACTGGACAGGATAGAAAAACAATGACTTTTAAGCATAAAGGTAATAGAATTATGATATTTAGATATAGCTCCAAGGGGCCTGGCGGGATGGCTCAGTGGTCTAAAGCGCCTGCTTGGGAAAGTTTGGGTGGCTTGAGGGACTGCGGTTCGATCCCCGGCACCACATGCTGCGCCAGCCCTGCCCTCAGGGCGGGCTGAGCCAGCCATAAAAATGAGTGAATAAACAAAGGTTCTGAAACAAGAAAAAAATAAAATAAAATAAAGTAAAATAGATATAGCTCCAAGCCCAACATTATAAATTTGTGTTAAGAAATGAATAAGAAAAAGGCCAGCCAAACAGATCAGTGGATTATAGCACCTGCACGCAGGCGCAGGAGCCAAGGCTTCAATTTCTGGGTCTGCCATGCTGGCTCTGCACCCAGGGCATGCTGAGACTACAACTGAGACTGTGTGTGGTGGTGCACACCTGTAATCCTAGCTCTTGGGAATCTGTAAACAGGTGGATCACTATGAGTCTGATCTGGCAGTGAGACTCTGAAAATCCTGTAGACCCTTCCCTAAAAATACAGAAACAAAAAATAAGAAAAAGTAGTTTTTTTAAACAATGGAGTACTATTCAGCCATAAAGAAGGATAAACTTGAGATATTTGTAGTTCAATGGCTAGCTCTTGATACCATTGTCAAAATTATGATAAAGTGGATAACCATAAATGCCACACTCTCTAATATGACAAACATAAAGTGTAAATAAGAAGCAAAATATATAACACATATTGTGAAATAGGAAATTATTCAAATGGAGAGGAAAACATGAGAAAAGGATAAAAATGGAAACAAAATTTTATAAATAAAGACAGGAAGAGAAGTTCAAGGGAGGTGAAAGAAGTAGGAAAAAAACAGGAATAAAGATATATCAGTACAGGTACATATTCCCTATGATGAATGTGATCATCATATATATCTGAAATGTACCAACAAACTAAATAATAAAAGATAAAGATTTTTTGCATAAGCAGTGACTTATAAAATTATCTGACATATATACTAAAATCTCATATTAATATTTATCGTATACACACTGCTGTGGTTTATATCTGAAATTCCCCCTGCCCACAAAGCTTTATTTGCTCACAGTGGAGCTTTGGACCATGTTTAGATCATGTATACTTGCTGTTGGGAAGTGGGATTTTGTGAGAAAAAGTGTGTTACTGTGGGTCATGGCTGACTGATAATAATCATGAGGTGAATTAAACCTAAATTATAATTCTTAAGGCTATATTCCTAAATTAAGTTTTATTTATGGTACTATTAAAATTTAAGGTAATATCACAATTTAATTTTTTTCATGTGAAAACCTTGAGGCAAACTAATAATATGGGGCTGGCCAAATAACTCAGCAGATTAGAGAGCCTGCAATCAGGTGCACAGGATGGGGGTTCCATCCCTAGGTTTGCCAGCCCAGCCCCTAGGGCACACTGAAAGGGCAAGTAAGACTCAGTATGGTGGTGGCGCCTGTAATGCCAGCTCTTGGGAGCTGTAAACAGGTGGATCACTACAACTTCGATCTAGTAAAGAGCCCCTGAACACCCTGTATACCCTTTCCTAAAATACAAAAAAAAAATATATACATATATATATATATATACACACACACATATATATATATATATATATATATATATATGCATATATATAATGTGTTCAAACTTTGGTGAACTAGGAAAAATAACCCACTGTCCTGTCATGCTTATGACAAAAATTTGTTAGTATTAAGCTGAGACATAAACATAAATTAATCTGCATTACATGCTCTGGCATTCAGAACCCTAACCTGATATTGTAGCAATGTTTTCGTTCAGAAGTAGATTTTAACATTTTTGCTTACACACAGATATATTTACCTATTTTATGAATAATTTTTAGTGGTATAATAGACCAAATTTTAACCTGCAAGTTTTGTCTGTTTGTTTAAAGAAACGAGCAAACTACCAGTATCATAATACATATGAAAGTAATCACTAAGGTAACTATCATAACAAATGCCCATGAAAAGGTAGTTACTGTAATTGGAGAAATACGGTATCATAATCAAGAAATGCTTCACTATACTATGCAAAAAATGATAGACTACTATATGAGTGCTTATTGAGTTCAGTATCCCAAATATTCTATACTAGCAAAACAAAAAACATATTAATTTTAAAAAGAGGGTAGTATCTATAAATTAAATGACATAAAAATGATTGACAGAAAGGGGACATATTAAACTTAGAAACAAGCAAATAACAACAACAAAAATCAAGGAACCTGAAGTATTTCTTCATTTATATAAACAACAGCCATTCGTGTATTTATTCATGAGATTATCAGAGAAAACGATGAAATAAAATACAGTAGTTAAAAAGTAAGGCTACAGACAAAGAGTAGTAAATGCAAAGTTTGATGCTAAATTTGGCCTACCATCTGTTTTTAATAATTGTTTTATGGGTATAGTCCATTTGATTTATACTGTCTATGGCTGCTTCTTAGCTAAGAATGTAGATCTGAATGCCTGTGACAGATACCATTTATCCTAAAAAGTCTTAATTTTATATTAGCTGTACTTTTATGAGAAAAATTTGTTCCCTCTATCCATACACGTGTAGCAACAAAAATAGTTTGAATGTGATATTATACAGAAAAAGGGATACAGAGTTATCCATAAGATGATACTCTGTAAGGAGCCCTGGAGTTAGCTCAATGGAATAAGTGCACAAGGTACTGAGTTCAGTTCCTGGTACCAGGGTGAGGGGGAAGAAGAAAGAAGAAAGAAGAAAGAAGAAGAAAGAAGAAAGAAGAAAGAAGAAAGAAGAAGAAGAAGAAGAAGAAGAAGAAGAAGAAGAAGAAGAAGAAGAAGAAGAAGAAGAAGAAGAAGAAGAAGAAGAAGAAGAAGAAGAAGATGATGATGATGATGATGATGATACTCTGTAAGAAGACACACACCTGTAATACCACCAGCACTCTGGAGTCCAAAGCAGAAAGGTCTAAAGTTCAAGCCTGGAGATAAAGATGAACTAAAAACTTATAAACTTTTAAGTATTATTGGAGATATTACAGGGAAATTTTATGTTAGTTCTTTTTTAAAAATTTTCCAAGTTTTAATAAAAACACAACACAAGGGAGTTACATATCTCTATGTTGGTTAAGTGTAAGGGTGATGGAACTCTTTAAAGAAAAGTGTCACGTAAGCATTTAAAGATTATTAGATCATATGGTTTCTGTTTTAACAACTCACCTCTGTCACTGTAATGCAAAGTAACTCATAGACCATAAGTCAACAAGCATGGCTAGGCTCCACTACAACTGTATTTATGAACATTGAAATGTGAAAATGTAAAGACTTTCCCTGTTTGAAGGTTGTGCAAAACTAAAACTGAGCTAGACCAGGCCTATGGCCTAGATGAAAAACATGTACTAGAGAAGTTTTATTTTGTCTTATATTAATTGAAATTTGTTCAAATTTCAGTCTCTGCCATCCTTGAGATCCTCCATTTGAATTTTTATTTATGTAAAGAAATACATAATGATAAAGTAGTCTTTTATTCTTGAAACAGTGCTTTTGTGTATTAGGACTCTCACTAGGTGAATTTAGTCTAGTAATACCAGTATTTTTTTCACATGACCATCATCCCCTTTCATAATAGATGTTGTTATTTAAATGTATAACAAAATCATCTGTAGGTCACTAGTTTCTCAAAGTGTAGATTAAAAATCAATTTTTCCTAGCTAGTTATGGTGATACACACCTTAATCCTAGAACACTGGAGGCCAAGGCAGAAAGATCTAAAGTTCAAGCCCAGTCTCGGCAATTTTATGACTCTGCAAGAACCAATCCCAAGAAATAAAGAAGGAAACAGAGAGACAGAGACAGAGACAGAGATGGAGGGAGGGATTGAAATTAAAAAGGGCTAATAATTTAACTCTATCTAAATGACTCAGGTTCAATTTTCAGGATTGAAAAACCAACTTTTCTAGTTTTGACATAATTGGCATACTGTGGTATTTAAAAAAGTTAGGTTCAGCATACGTGTGGTACATGAAATATTATTGAGTTATTCCATCACTGTGATGTTCATCATGCAGAATTGCAGCACAAAGAGAGGACAATATGAGGAATACTGTTGCAGATAGTTCACTCTGCACTTGTATTGCAGAAGCAGACATACAGAAAATATCTAAACAGGTAACTATAGCTGTGTTTCAAAAAATTTATGTATGCAGGCAAGATGGGTTTGACAACTATACTGTGCATTTCTGCTGCTCTATGGAAAGGAGCTATTAACACTTAATTTGTTTTGTATCCTTTTTCAATTCCTTGTTATTTTTCTTTTAATGTTTTATATATTTCATTCTTTTCTTTCTTCTTCCAATTTTGTATGCATGTATCTGGTAACATGAATAACTAGTTAGAAGACATCACCATGCATTATAAAAATACTGTGAATTCATACTATTTTCTTAAGTGAAATTTTGCATCACTTTTAATTTTCTGTTTTAATACTATTTTATACTCTCTGTAAAATCCAAAAAAAATTTTTTAAATTATTCATGGATACTAATGCTCACATTTCATATAAATTTTACTTGCTATGCATTACTTTTCTTTTAATTATTTCAGCCATTTAAAAGCATAAAAATCACCCTCAGCAAATAACCACTTAAAAGAAGCATTGATAATTTAACACTTGTACCAGGGAAATGAAGTGGGTTTACTGAAGATCAATTATAGGAAGGTAGAATTCAACTTAAAATCTGAAGCAATCTTAATGTTTTACTGACATTTAAAGATTAAAAACCTTACTTTGTGAAGTAGTATAGGCATTTCATAGAAAATACTAAACCAAAACTGCATGATCAGTTGTTAGAAGTACAAGGAATTTCTAAAGTAAAATTAGATCTAAAGATGCTTTCAACTGATACTTTTATAAATAGTTTTTCCCACTTTTGATCTGAGTAGTAACCATATCTTAATGTTGGTAGTCTCTACATAATATGAAGTTGGAATGGAGTATGGAAAGGGGGAGATGTGGAAGTAGAACTAAGATAGATAATACATCATATGTATAGTTGAGAATCTCCAAAACTGGTCAGCCAAAAAGCCCATGGTCTACATAATAACACTGGCAAATATTTATATATGAATATGTTTTTTTAAAAATATAAGATTTATAAGGCTTATATTTATCATTGTTTTTTAATGATTCTGGATTTATTTGGCTTTTATGGACTAAACTGACCAAACTTCTAATCTCAACCAAACAGATTAAATGTTTCATTGCATACATTTTAAATTTTCACCCATTTAAAAAATTTACCTCATAAAGTGTGTTGTATGTGGTGACAGTCACTGTGTTTGTATGCAACATCAGCCTTTCTCCAAGAAGAGTAAAGAGACTATGGGTGTGCATGATTTCAACTTTTCTCCTGGAGAGAAAGGGGGAAAAGAAACCATTAATACATTGGATTTTCTGAATAAATGACACAATTTATAAGCAGATATAACATCACACAAGTAAATTATATTAACTTGCATCCACAAAAAATAAAAAAAAAATTGAATCACAGCTGACTCCTAAAATCCTAAGACCATTTTTAAACATATTTCAAAAATCCAACCAAACTAAAATGTGAAAACTATAACCTATAGAAACATTAGCAATTATTATTTTCAATTGTCTTATTTTTATTAATATATGTTTGCGCTACAAAATAACTACATTCGTTGTAGGGATCTGGAACATGTACATAACATATTTATTTGCAAATTAAGTATTACCCTAATAGGCCACATAATACAAAATCTATTAAATTGTTTGTAACAAACCTTAACTAAAAAATCTAAAATTATGGCTAAAAGTGAATACTGTAAATTGATAATAAAGGCAGAAAGCAAAACGACTATTTCATATATTTGTGGTCAGTCAAAGGAATTTAAAATGTCTTTCCTTTTACTACTAGTTGACTTGCCCTCATACATCTATAAATACAAAAGAAAGCTCTTATGAAGTCTTCCTCAAACACATAATTCCAGTTCAAAGAATTAGGACATGCTTCTCCTTTGTGTCACTTCCTGAGAATTCAAAATCTGGGTTTTTTTGGGACATGTCTGTTTTTGATCTTCTATTGATATACACTGATGATACAATCACCAAACCCTTGTTTTTTGTTTCCAGACACTCTTTATTTAAGTGAGTTCTAGCCAATGTGCATAGATGACATATTTCAGGCTGGCCCTAGAAAGTGTACTCACACATACATACTTTCTATGTTCTTTCCCTAAGACACCAACACAGATGCTATAGTATGAAAATAACACAATCACAGAATTGAAAAAACTACCTGGGTCTCTTACGTATTGCTTACAAGGTAATCATCTTTTGGGGAAATGCTTTTGGGTATCATATGAATAGGAAAGAAATTACTATTTTTGTAAGAGAATTAAAGTCCTCTATCACAACAGCTATTATTACCTTTATACAGAAATCAAATTATAAATCACTTATAAAAATACTACTCAGACATCTGGTTTTCTAACATCGGTCCCCAAAGCAAACACAAGAACAACTGTTCACTTCTCTTAGTCCTCCTCAGTCCAAGAAGAAAAACAGCAAAATTGCCTAAACTGCAGAGGAAGCCTCTCCATTCACCCTTTTGCTACATTTGCAAAAAGAGTGAGAAGGGTCAACTAATTATCCACTAGAAAATAAAACAGAATTTACAGATCTTATGGACTACAGAAGGGAAGGTTTCAGTCATTTTTAATTTAAGCCAAACCCAAGAAAAGGAGGACTGAAATTTTCATTTGTTCTCAATCAAGAAAGAAGAAATGTCAAAGCACTGCACTCAGTATGTTCTCTGCTATACAGAGCTGGTACATGGTATGTCTAAATTAAGCTATCTGGAATTTAGAATAATCTCTGTATTGTGTCACCAAAACTTTAGCTAACAAAGAAATGTATGCCCTCTTGATTACTCCAAAGCCAAAGCTTAGACAGATGCCTAATTCTAGGTATAGGAGAAATTCAAAGAATAATGGACAAATGCGAGCAAGAGTTGGGTTAGCTTCCTAAAGTTTACATTAAAAAAAAAATGATTACCAATAAATTTTGCTTTACAGCAGTGTACAGAAAGCCAAAAACGCAATTCCATCCTCCATCTGAGGCAGGAAATGAGTCCTCCAATGGTGTACATGACATGATTTAATTTTCTACAGACGCTCTAATGAAAGATTTTAGGATCTTGTTTCCTAAAGAAATCAATTTGTATATATACATAGTACAAATATATCAAATCAATACAAACATAAATCTGTATATTTTTCATAAACCTGATACGAGAAAATTTCCAAAATGGAAGATTTCTTTTTTCAATCCTTTTTTCTTCTCCCTGAATTCTAAATGCTTTATTTGGGCAGAAGTCATAGCAGACTTATTATAGCACCAGCACAACTATGTCTCCTGAGACCAAATATAAAAGACCCCTTTACTATTATTTCCCTAAGTGTCTCTTTTAAACAGAAATAACTGAATCCCTAAATTCATACAGGAAGACCTGGACCTTCATTTCTATCATACAATGTCAGTTTCAGATTTGCTTTACTTGTGCACTTCACAGGAAATATTTCTACATATTAAAGTCAGAAGACAGAGAAATTAAAATATCTAATATCCTGTCACTACAATGGAGTGATTATAAGGGACAAAGTTATAGAAGCTGTTGACTTTAAAGGAATAAGAATGAAGAAAGAATACAAAAGGAGTTACTCCAAAACTGTGTGGTTCCTTCTTTAGGTGCCAATGTTTCAAGTTAGCATTTCATGTGATGCAACCTGGACACTGGTATGATGTTTTTTGGAGGGTGAAACCCTCTATTTTATACTGTAGTAAGTGAAGGAAATTCTTATATCTCTCCTTATAAACATGATCTGACAATCTGTAATTCACATCAAAACTCTAAAGATGTTTTTGTACAAGGGCATGATTTGATTTATAAAAATATTCTTCTCCTTTTCTCTCACTAGTATAGAAATTAAAATAATTTCTCATTGTAATTAGTGAATATTTAATAACATTTTTAATCTAAACATACACATTAGGATATCTATTTTTTAGAGTATGTTAGTATATATTAATTACACACAATAACAAGTTTCCTGTGGCATAATCATAACAGCTTACAGCGTGACCACATATTATCTACCCAGTAAGTATCCTCTGTTAAGCTCCCTTTTCCCTCTCCACCCCCTAAGAACCTCATTTTGAGTTTTCTATTCCATACTTTTGCATTTAGCCTATTTCTTGGTTTAATAAGTGTCAGAGACTTATTAAAGTATACATTATTATACTGTAAAATTCTACAATATTTCTGCTTATTTGCAAGTATGTCAGACTTAGAAAAGCTTTGAAAAACTTAAAAACTCCAATTTTTACCCAAACAACATTACATTTAGAAACTATTTCTGCAATTTTATGCTTGTATAACTTTATATAAGATACATGACATAGCTCCTTTTTATTGCAGTTTCAAAATGTTTAAATGGCATTCAAGATAGAATTTATAAATTTATACCTCCAACTTATTTTGCCTATTATAACATTATTCTGTAGCAAGAAGCATTATCCAACAAGTGAACCCATTATACATTTTAATCTCCTGCAATCTACCAGGACAGTTAGGAGACTGAAGGACTGCTCTACATCTCTTAGGCCTTTTACTTTGCTGTTAGGCACTAATAGCGGAATATAGTACTACATGCACTGATCTATGCCTGCAAGAAACCTATATTAAGCATAACTATGCATTACAAACAGGAAAATTTAACTAATGGCATACTTTCATGCTCCCATATTTTTATTAGTTATTGACTTGGCATTAATTTCCAAACTTTTGTAAAAGCTCATATTTGTCAAATATTCACAATGAAATTACTCATAAAAACTAGAAGTATACTTTTTCTAAACTTTTAACTGTTACACTTTACTCTATAGCTATAAAAATTATTTCCCATTCCAAATCTCCCTTCCATTCTGAGTGAAGTATACAAGTTTCATTACTTGCAATGGTACATCAAAAAGGTACCTCTATATTAAGTGATCCACTGGTCAGATTTAATTTTATGTTTTTATTGTTTATTTCTTATTTTATTAATTTTAATGAGAGAGAAAAAGCAATGAGACAGTTTCAAAACACATTAGTAGGACAGTTACAATAATTAATACATTGCGTATCATTGTCTTCACAGTAGTTATTCAAAATGCAAGATGCAGACATATCTTGTCTAAACACTATTAGTACAAATCGTTCTTCTCATTGAACTAAGAGAAAGTAGCTGTATATCTATCCCAACTACTTTTTTGCTACAAAAATGGTCCTCCATTTATATCCCCCCTCTTTTGGTTTTGTCAGACATGGGTGTTCCATTGCCATTCAAATATTGTATATACATGAATTCAGCAAAATAACCCAATACAGCCCAACAGTCAATAATAGTAATAGGTTATCAGCAGAATAGGCAATGTCAGAAATTGTTACCTGAGCCTTTTATGTCTCAGCATATTAATATGGCTTTACTTTTTATACTTCTTGGTTAGACTTTTATGTTGCATGGTTAAAAACAAGAAAAAGCAAGACCTATATAATAAAACTGCAACTTTTATATTTGACAAGGTCAGTCAAATCCCCAGGATTTAGTCTGAAAACATTTACAGCAGTTTGTAGATCTTTTGTCAGTGTTAGCCAACTGGACAAGTCACGGCCATTGCTTGACCAGTTTGCTCTCTGTGAAAGCCAGGAAGAATGTTTTCTCTCTAGGCGACTTACCTTAGGAACACTATACATCATAGATCTCCTTCCTCTGTAGCCCTATAATCTCCTTGAACAGAAAATTTGGCACACGACTAAATAGTGATGTTAAGCTTGTGTCTATTGTATACAGTAATAACAGCATTAAGCTTCTCTTCTGGATGGATAACAACTTATGTCTGCAGAACAAAAAATTAGAGGAAAAGAAGGGCTACAAGAATAGCCAATATGTTGACCCTAATCCTCCAAGGTCTGTGAGGACTCAGCACATAGGACAACCTGTACTTACCATTCCACAGCTTCTTGCTGTTAACCTTCATTCTTTTTTGTGGGGGTATAACAAGAATTGAACTCATGACCTCACATTTGCCAAGCAGTCATTATGCCACTGAGCTATAACCCCCACTTCAACCTACATTTTTAATAATTTATTGTCAACATAATTATCTACTGTTCTAACATGAGTATCAAATTCCTTTAGTTTTTAAGATTTATTCTTAAATCATTGAAGCATTTACTTCTGAATTTTGTGCTATTGTGTATTGGTAATTTCTGATTACCCTGTATTTTTCCAATCAATTAAGAGGCATGTGATACTTTCTTAATTTTTAAGATTTTTTTTTGGTTCAATTTTCTCATTTATATTCTTATAAGGTTATCAATGAACGGTGGCAAATAAATCATTTTTCTCTATTTTGATTATTTTATGTCCAAGGATACCTTTTATTTTGCTAGTGAATTTTCTTTAGTACCATGGTATATTTTCAAGAATATGGGGGCCAGGGAGATAGCTCCGTGGTACAAGTGCCTGCCTGGCAAGTGCAAGCTCATGAGTTCAAACCCCAGTCCTACCAAAAAAAAAGAATATGACTAAACATATTCTATTCAGTCAGCTTTGAAAAATATTCAATTTTGTTGTATCTCTATGCATCATCTATTGAATTGTGTACTGAAATTTATAATTTATACTATTTTATCAATACTGTATCTTTAGTGTATTTCACTATATGCATATATCCATGTTTATATACATATATTTATATACTCATAATATTTGATGTTTTCAGATTTAGAACCAAAACATCATCTACTTAGTTCTACTATTCATAGTGCATAATGTCTTTCTACAATCTCATTTCAATTCTTAACTTCAAACTCAATTCGATTTTTTTGTTTTTATGCGTTATCTGATTTTCTTTTGTTCCAACAAATCTCTACTTTTGTTTGCCGTCTATTCCTCACTCACATATTTTAATGTGAATTAATTTTAGCTGATCAATTATATAGTAGTCATGTAGCCACCAAACAATTTAAGATATGTCACAATAAATACTTCTAAGATGCTTGTTCACCATCCCATTCTTATAATTATGTATACTTGATATAATATATTTTGGTTTACTTCAATATATGCCTTTCACTAGATGGGCATTTACTCCTCAAACTTTATAATTTTTGTCTTTGTATGTATTTGCTGTTTACTGCTACAATTAGGTTAATCAAAATTATTTTTTAAGTCACTGAAATTCAGTTCAAAGTGCATCCAATGTATAACTATACCTTAGATCAACGGTTCTCAATCTGTGGGTCATGACCCCAGTGCGGGTTGAAAGACCAAAACACAGGGGTTGCCTAAAGCCAATCTGTATCATAACTGTAGCAAAATTACAGTTTTTATGTAGCCACCAATATTATTTTTTGTTTTGGGGTCATTGCAACATGAGGAACTGTATTGTGGGGCATTACAAAGGTTGAGAACCATTGCCTTAGATTATTTATGTACTCTTCTGGTAATGTTTTTTGCAGTTGTATATGCTGTTTCATTATTACCAACAACTATACACTGAAAATTTGTTCTGAGTTTCCCTGTATAAAGAAGACAATTACTTAGCCATATGATATGAGTATTTTTTTTAATTTATTTGTTTCTTGTTTCAGAACCTTTATTTATTTATTCACTCATTTTTATGGCCGGCTCAGCCCACCCCGAGGGCAGGGCTGGCGCAGCATGTGGTGCCGGGGATCGAACCGAGGTCCCTGAAGCCGCCCAAGCTTTCCCAAGCAGGCGCTTTAGACCACTGAGCCATCCCGCTGGGCCTTGAGTATTTTATTTTTAAAAAATTTATCACGAAGCTCTCCAGTGTGGCTATGCCAATACAGCATTCCCACAATGACTTGAAAGTTTTCACTAATCTACATCATTGCCAACATTGGGTGTTATCAAAATTTGAAAGTTGCTATCAAGTGATATAAAATAATTTGTTTTCACCTCAATAATAAAGTGTAATCCATTTATTACATAAATACACATCACTTAAAATTGTTTTATCTAGTTGGAAAATTGCATCATTCTCATTTTATGGTACGCTCCCTGTCGTCATTGATTTTTCAAATGAAACTTTGTTTCACTTTATGCAAATTTTACTTTATCATATTTACCATTTAATTGTTAAATACATTTACCTATTAAAACACAAAATGACAAAGTTTATAGCCAATCTATACATCCCTCCTCCCTCACTCATAGAGCTCCTCCATTTATAATTGCCTATCAACCTTTTTAATGCAAATAAAAAAACTTTTTTCTATTTAAAGACAATATGCATGTTTGAGTGCATCACTGCTCTAGTCATTTGAAAAAGCATCTTTTCATAATTATATTCCCGTATTTGGGTCACTCCACCAAATTTCCTCTCTTTTTAAATTTTTTTGTATTTATGACTTAACTGTGCAGGATGGGCTTCCTCTATTGTATGTAGTCTGTCGCTTTATTTTATGTTAACTCTTATACTAATTTGTCTTGCTTACAACTTGCTTTCCTCTGAAAATCTGAGAAATACTGTGTCCTCAATTTCAGTAATAGAAATTACAGAAATTCATGAGAGATTACCTGAATGGCAGCTCTTTGCCATTTTCTTTTTCTATACTATTTGTGATTTTTAAATTGTTTTATTAATTTTAATAAGAAATAATATGAGAATTTCAAAACATGTCATGTAATACATTGACAATAATTGACACATTTCATATTGTTGTCCTCACAATAATTATACAGAGCACAGGATGTAGACATGATAAACTTTCTAACTGATACTGGTAAAGAAAGAAAGAAAAAAAATAGAAGGAAAAAATTTGCTTCTCTTTAAACTAAGAGGAGGTATATGTATACATAGTCCAATGTTCCATAATTGCAGTGGTTTACTAGTGAAACTGGTAGTGTTGAAGGCTATTGATTTAAGCCTCTTACAGCTCACCATTCTAAACTAGCTCTGAGTTTTATGGCTCGTAATTAAACTTTTATGCTGAGTGATTGAGGGCAAATTAAAGCAAGATCTCTATAACAAAAATTCCATCATTTGTATTTTCCAAAGTCAAATCTCCTCAGGATTAACTTTGGAACCATATACAGTGCTCTGTAGAATTGTTGTCAGTGTAAGCCATCGGGACAAGCCACGGCCATTGCTTGACCAGTTTGCTCTCTGTGAAAGCCTGAGAGAATGTTTTCCCCTAGGTGACTCTCCCTAGACACACTATACTTCATTTATCCCTTTCCTCTAAGGTCCCATAATCTCTTTGAACAGAAAATTTGGGACACTACTGAGTTATAGGATGCTACAGCACAGTTTCTCTTATGTCCTGAGTCTTCACTAAACTTGAAGGGCTGGAGCCAAAAATGTTAACTATTTGCATAGCCCTTCTTTTTCTCCAATTTTTGGTCTAGTAACTTACATTCGCAACCCTTCAGCAGATAAGCTTCATGATACTATTATTGTATAACATGGGTATTTGAGCTTAACATTACTGTCTTTCTGAATATCACACATTTTAAGACTTAGCCTGAAATTGGTATTTTCTGTCCATCGTTGATATTCTAATAAATCTCCATAGAATATGATAAAAAGTTACACATTTTTAGCAGAAATTTAGAAATCCGAGGACGTACAATATGTAGCCTGTCAAGACTATGGCATTTTGCCCAGTTTCATACTATCAATTAATACCCGTTTTTGGTTGTTTGTTAACCAACCATTTACTAGAGAGAGTATAGCAGTAACTGCGTTACATAAGAAGCAGTATACATCTAAAAGCCAAGAATGACACGTATTCCAAGCACAGCTTTAGTGTTGCTTCATAAGTCTTTGATTTCCATCCAGCTGTTATGCCTTTCCATTTTTCATTTCTTCTTTAGATTTCTTATACGTGGGACAGTATACAATATTTACAAATGTAGGTCTGGTTTATTTCACTTATGAGTATATGTTTAATATATAACCATTTATATATGAAGTCTTCCAGTTGATCTTTCTTTAGAGCTGAGTAATATTCCATTGCATAAAAAAACACATCTTTTTCAACCATTCTTCAAATGATGGGCATTTTGATTATTTCCAAGATTTGGCTAGGACAAATTGGGCTGCTATAAACATAGGTGCACAGATATTGCTATGATATGATGTTTTCCATTCTTCTGGCAAAATTCCCAGTAGAGGGATAGCTGGATTGAATGGGATTTCCAGTGCTAGCTTTTAAGGAGCCTCCCACCACTTTCCATAATGGTTGCACCAATCTGCAACGCCACCAGCAGTGGAAAGGGGTTTCTTTTTCTCCACAGCCTCTCCAGCATTTGTTGCTGGTTGATTTCTTTACGGTAGCCATGCTTTCAGGGGTGAAATCCTATCTAAGTATTGTTTTAATTTGTATTTCACAGAAGACTAGCGATGTGGATCATTTCTTCACGTATTCATAGGCTTGAATTTCTTTCTCTGAGAAGTGTGTGTTCATCTCAGATGACCATTTCTGGATTGGGTTTTTGAATTTTGGAACCCTAATGGTTTTAGTTCTTTATAAATTCTAGATAGAAGACCTTTGTCTGTATTCTTATTAGTTAAAATCTTTTCAAAATGTCTGGGTTGTCTTTTCACTCTTTTGGTAATTTCTTTTGACGTGAAAAAACTTCTTAGCCGGAGGAGGTCCCATTTGTTGATGTTTTCAAGTATTAAACGTGCATTTTGATTTTTGTTCATGAATTTTTTCCCTACGCCAATGTCTTCAAGATTTTCTTCCACTTTCTCTTCCAGGAGATTTAATGTTTCTCTGTTAATATTTAGATCTTTAATCCATTTCAACTTTAGTTTAGTGCATGGTGATAGACCTGGGTCAAGTTTTAGTTTTCGGCATGTAGGGAGCCAGTTTTTCCAGCACCATATGTTAAAAGTGCTTTTTTCCAGTAAGCGTGTTTGGTCCTTTTGGAAAAGATAAGGTGGCTGAGTGTGTTTGTATCTGTTTCTGCATCGTCTAATCTATTCCACTGATCCTCAGATCTATTCTTTTGCCAGTACCATGTTGCTTTTATAACTGTAGCCTTGTAGTATACCTTTAGGTCAGGAACTGTAAAGCCTCCTGCCTTACCTTTGTTGCCCAGAATTTTATTGCGATTCTAGGTCTTTTTTGGTTCCAAATAAATTTTAGGAGTGATTTCTCGAGGACTATGAGATATGCTGACAGTATTTTGATAAGAATTGCATTAAATCTGTATAACGATTTAGGGAGTATGCCATTTTCACAATGTTGGTTCTTCCTATTCAGGAGCTGAAAATATCTTTCCATTTTCTGAGATCATCTAGGGTCTCATTTTTCAGAGTACTGTAGTTTTCATTGAAAAGGTCTTTTACTTCCTTAGTTAGGTTAATTCCTAAGTATTTCATTTTCTTCGGTGCTATCATAAAAGGTACTGTTTGTCTAATTTCCCTCTCTGTGTGTGTCTTCTGTGTAGAGGAATACTACTGACTTTTGTGTGTTGATTTACAGCCTGCTATGCTACTGAATTTGTGTACTAGTTATAGTAGCTTCTTGGTAGAATTTATTGGGTCTTTCAAGTAAATTATCATGTTATTTGTAAATAGTGATAGTTTTACTTATTCTTTACCTATTCTTATTCTTTTTATTTCTCTTTCTTGTCTTATGGCTGTAGCTAATGATTCCAGAACTATATTGAATAGGAGATATCCTTGTCTTGTGCCAGATTTGAGAGTAAAAGACTTGTTTTTCCCCATTTAGAATTCTGCTAGCTGTTGGATTGTTGTAGATGGCTTTTATCAGGTTGAGGTAGAGGACCTCTATTCCAATTTTCTGTAGGACTTTGAACATGAATGAGTGTTGGACTTTGTGAAAGGCCTTTTTGGCATTAATTGACATGGTCATGTGATTTTTGGTTTTGGCTCTATTGATATAGTGTATTGCATTTTTGCATTTGCATACACTGAACCATCCTTGCATTCCTGCGGTGAATCCTACCTGTTCATGGTGTATAATCTTATTGATCATTTGTTGTATTCTAGTGGTGAGCATTGTATTGAGGATTTTTGCATCTATGTTTATGAGAGAAACTGGCTTGTAGTTTTCTTTTTTAGTTGCATGTCTGCTTTTTTTTTTTTTTTTTTAATCAGTGTAATACTTGCTTCTAGGAATGATTTTGGAAGGATTGTTTCCTTCTTGATTTCAATGACAAGTTTGAGGAGCGTTGGGATTATGTCTTCTATAAATTTCTTGTAGAATTCAGTGGTGAATCCATCAGGTCCTGGACTTTTCTCTGCAGGAAGGATTTTTATTACATTTTTTTATTTCATTGGCTGTTATTGGGTTATTGAGAGTTCTTATATCTTTTTTATTCAGTTTGGGTAATTTTACTTTTCTAGGACCCTGTCCATTTCATCTGTGTCTTCAATTCTGTGAGAGTAAAGATTCTTGAAGTAGCTCTTTATGATTCTCTGAATTTCTGCTAGGTCTGTAGTAATTTCACCCTTTTCATTCCATATTGCTTGAATTTGAGTCCTTTCTTTCCTGTTTTTGATGAGGTTAGCTAGGGGCTTTTCAATTTTATTTTATTTTATTTTATTTTTTTGTCTCAACTGAATTAATTTCTGCTCTAATCTTTATAATTTCTTCCCACCTTTGGGTTTTGTTTTTCATTTGCTCTTCCATTTCTTGTTTAGTTAGGTGCTGCATAAGAGTATTTATTTGTTCCCATTCTGTTTTCTTTATGTGTGATTTCAGAGCTATAAATTTCTAACAACTGCTTTGAGTGTATCCCATAAATTTCGGTAAGCTGTGTTTGAATTTTCATCAAATTGTAGACATTGTTTAATTTCTTGTTTAATTTTATCTGTAATCCACTGGTTGTTGAGAAGAATGCTGTTTAATTTCCATGTAATTCTGGAGTTCCTATGGTTTCTTATGTCATTTATTACTAATTTCATTGCACTATGGTCAGACAATATGCATGGGATAATTTGTTTTCTTACATATACTTAAGCAGGACTTGTGGACTAATATGTGGTCTATTTTAGAAAATATCCCATGTAGCTGAAAAAAAGGTGTATTCGGAAGTGGCTGGGTGGAACACTCTGTGTATGTCCACTAAATCCAATTGTTCAATTTCTGTTTCACTTCTGCTACTTCCTTGCCAATTTTTTGCCTGCTTGACCTATCTTTTTCACATAGGGGGGTGTTAAGGTCTCCTGTTATGATTGTGGTATTGGATATTAGATTTTTCATATCCATTAAAGTTGGGTGCATACGTATTTATGAGTGTTACCTCTTCATCTTGAATTTTTCCCCTCACCAGTATGTAGTAGCCTTCATTTTGTTTGATCAGTCTTAGTTTGAAGTTTAGACTGTCTGCAAACAGGATTGCTACCCCTGCTTTTTTTTTTTTTTAAGTGCTGGAGCATGTAGTATTGTTTTCTATCCTTTAACTTTTAGCCTATGAGTTTATAAGTTCAGTGTGCTTCTTTTATACACTATTTTGTTGGAATTTGTTTCCTTATCCACTCTTGCCAGTCTACTTCTTCTAATTGGAGAATTGAGTCCATTTACATTGATGGCTATAATTGAAATGTATTGACTTATGATTGACATGACTTTTACTTACTACTGTTTACCACTTTTTCTCCTATGTTTAATTGGTTACCCTATTTGGTGGGATCTTTCTGTTCTCATTTATTGAATTCGGGTAATTTTGGTCCCTCTCTAAAATATTTTTTAATATACAGTGTAGTGTTGGCTTTGACGTCACGAAATTCTTTAGTTGTTCCTTGTCATGGAAGTATTTCACTTCTCCCTCATACCTGAAGGAGAGTTTTGCTGGGTATCGCAGTCTGGGCTGAAATTTGTTTTCATTGAGGACTGATGCACTGTGCTCCATGCTCTTCTTGACTTCATGGTTTGTGAAGAAAAATCTTGCCATTATTCTGATGGGTTTTCCTTTAAATATGATCTATTTCTTTTCTCTAGTAGCTTTTAGCATATTATTCTTTTGCTGAATTTCTAGGATCTTGACTATTATATATCTGAGTGTGGTTTTAGATGGGTTGATTTTATTTGGAGTTCTGTATGCTTTAGTTAACTGAATGTCCAATTGCTTTCTCACTGGGAAGTTTTCTGCTATTACTTCTGCCCATATTCTTTTTATATCATCTGTGTTCACTCCTTCTCATTGATTCCTATTAATCTCACGTCAATTTTTGCATCATTTTGTAGATTATTCTGCTCTCTAATTTTTTTTATCAGTGTCTTCTTTAATATTACTTAAGTATTTCATTATAGTTATCCTCTCTCTCTCTCTGGTTCAGCAATTATTTCTGCTGTTCTCTTTACCTTCCTGCATTTGTTCCCCTGCCTTAGATGCTATTAATTTAGACATGTCTGTTTTTTTACTTCAGGGGTTATTTCTGTTCTGGTTTCCTCTATGTTTCTGTAATTGTTTTTCCACTTCAGATTCTATTAATTCAGGCATTTATTTTAGATGTTATTTCTGATCTGAATTGCTCTCTTTGTTTCTGTACTTGTCTACCTTACATTCAGAAGTTTTGGCTGCATGATTCTCATTCTCTTCCATGGTAGGGTCCCCTGTATTTGATTTGGGTGGTTTTGGGCCCTGAGATTGCATCTTACGCCTTGTCATTATCATTTTGTATGGCAGTGATCTCTGCACTTTGGTGAAGTTATGCTTTTACCACCTATAGGAGTTTGGTTTGGATCCACCAAGCTTGTTCCCGAGGCCCCATCATTCGAGACTGTGGGTGGAGTGGGAGCTCTGGAGTTGAGGAGTCAGACATGCAGGTTAGAAGGGATGGTGGATGGTTTCAGAACTGGAGCTCAGGCGGAGGAAGCCGGGAGATGGAGATGGGCCGAGGGTCTTTACCCGGCAGGTGCACGGGCCAGATGGGATATTTCTGTAATATTTATTAGATATGCTAAAATTGTTTCTCTTTTTCTCCACAGTTCTCCTGAAGTCTACCTGATTTTACCTTGGCAAAATAGTTGTTAATTCCTTACTACCATTCCATTTCCAGGAGTTGACTAGGGTTATTAAAGCAAAAATGTGAGCAACTCATTTAGGACCCCTCCTGTCTCTCAGGACCTATTCCTAGTTCCCATTGCTTTTACCCCCATTAAATTTTTCTGCTCTTAAAAAAAAAAAATCAACTTTCCAGTTTGTTTTAAGCTTTTTTCTTTTCTTTCTTTCTTGCTTGCTTTTTTTTTTTTTCTTTCGGTACTAGGGATTGAACTCAGGACCTGCGCTTACCAGGCAAGCACTTATTCTAGGTTGAGAAGGCTTTTTGTCTTTGCCTGGCTCAGGCTGGCTTAAGGGTGGCTGTGGGGATCAAACAGCCATCCCCTACTTTTGACTGGGATTGCTTGTGGTGCAGGAGCTTAAACCACTGAACTAACCCAAAAGCCCCCTTACCTTTTTTTCTTAAATCTTGTTTTTTCTATTATGCTTGACATGCTTGGCATATGTAAACTTCTGTTAGTTCTATGTGCTCAGTTACACATTTGATTTAATTTTTTGGCTGGCTCAGCCCACCCTAAGGGCAGGGACTGCATGGTATATGTTGTCAGGGATTAAGCCATAGTAACCTGCATCTGCCTAAACTTGCCTAAATAGGAACTCTAGACTGGTAAGCTATCTCATTAGCTCCTGAGCTACACATTTGAAATGGAACTTGACATATTTCTAATCAGCATTTCTGAATTTTTAGTAGTATAGAGTTTTCCAGGATATCTAGTTGTGTCCATATTTTTTCTTTATTAAAAACTTACGGTCAAACATACATTAAATTTCCTGTTTTCTATTTTTGTCTCATTTTACATTTTGGTCCCTATTTAAGACCTTCCCGTCTACTAATGTGGGTGATTTAGAGCAAAAGTCATAAATTAAACACACAGAATATCATCTTCAATGCTCTATTTAAATCTCTAGTGTTCTTTGTTTAAAAAACTGTTTTTTAAGTTTGCATTGCATTGGGTGATAAGTTTGATAACTTTTGCTTATCTCTTGTCTATGACAATAAAATGCCCTTTAAGGTAAGTTGTTATTTATCGTAATTCATAGTCTCAGAGCTCATGATTTGAATTTTATTTTTTTAAATTTTTTCCAGTTTTTAAAGAATATCTTAAAAACAATAAAAATGATACAGAATTTCAAAATAAGACAGCAAATTCACCATGGTTATTATATTAGATATTATTATATTTGTAGTAGTTGCTCAGGTTACCAGATACAGGCATGAGCACTGTTTTTTTTAATGAACTTAGAGCAATTAGTAGTACAATTATATGAGGTACCTTGTGTATGTACATGTCTATGTTAAATATCTAAACACATTTGTTTAGATAGAGTCACTCCTTCCTTTTTTTTTATTTCACCCATCCCAGTTATTTTCACCTTTTTGAGTAGTTTATTTCCCTTTCATCATGTCTACTATACCATTTGGATCTTCTCTATGCTTCAAGTTTCTTTACCATTTGTGAACCCAATGGTCTCCAGGGTTGATTTGGTTAACTGGGCTGGTTATGAGGGTGCACTCTCTAGAACGTGCACTTGTCAAAGGGGATGACCACCCTGATAGAGGACTGTTCTTTGGTAAAGGATGTATGAGAAGCTGTGCTCCCCTGCTACAACCTCCAAACAAGCTCTCCATTTATGAATTTAAATAATAGAATGCCTGCAGATTTTGAGGGTAACTAATCTCTAAATTCAATTAAATGCAGTGTAAAATTAGGCAAGTCCTATACAAGGGGATGTCCCACATTAAAGTAGAGCAGATTAAAAGATTTTAGAGTAAAAACTAAATTATATGTGACCTGACATAAACAACTACATTTTAAAGAAATACCCAGCCAATCTTTACTTCAGACATATAGGCTTTATGCTGATTCCCTGGCTAAAATCTCATGTGGTAATAGGTACAAGTTTTGTGGCTGCTTTGATTAGAGTGTGTGAATGTCAATAAGGGATTGAGGGTGCCTGACATCCCATTTGTGTGTAGGATGCACTGGTCAAAGAAGTACAGCTGGGGAGATAGTTCAGTACAAGCACAGAGTCCTGATTTCAATTACTAGTACAAAAAAAAAAAAAAAAGTATAGCTTAGATGGGATAAAAGAGAGGAGAGCTTGCTTGCTCCTTTGCTGTCTCCTGCCTGCTTGCCATAAACTGTTTCTCCTCTACCATGTTCCTCTGCCATTGTTATTCTGCCTTGGAATAAGCTGACTATGGACTGAAGCCCCTACAAATTGTTAAGTGATAATAAATATGCTGCTATAACTTAAGAGTCTCAGCATGAGGATTAAATAACTCATTTAACAAAGTTTATGTATTATTTCACAGTTTCAATTCCAGATACACAAGGGAGATAGCTCAGTGGAAGAAGTGCTTGCCTGGCAAATGTAAAGTCCAGAGTTCAATCCCTGGTGCCACCACCAATAAATAAATAAGCAAACAAACAATTCCAGATACAGTGGTCCTTTACTTTATCAACTTAATTTGCTCTAAAATTTTGGAAAAGACAGCCATATTTGTGTTTGTGTGGAAAGGACGGTCCTGGTGATGTCCATTATTAGATGTAGATTTTGCAAACAGAAACAAAATTTTGCCAAATGCTTCTGTGAACCAAACTGTTTGCAAACACAAACAAAAACATTCATGAATTGGGGATTACTGTATAACTAACAAGTAAAATATTAGAAAGATGGTCTAAGTTTGATAAAAGAGAAACAACAGTAAACTTGCTGACATTAGTATTGATTTTAATAGGAAAATATACTAAACAAGACAGGACTAATAATTTTATAGTTATAAAGATATGTATTTCAAGAAAACTGCATGCAAAGGTTTTAAACACTAGTTATTTGTGTAAATAAAAGTGGACATAATGTCTTTAAAATATGCTATAAACATAAAATAAAAACCAGTGTCTATGATTAGATGTAACAAAAATAATTGTAACAAAAATTATAAATCACTTAATAAAACAATCAAAGTTGATGAAACCCATGGAATCTACTCTAAATGCAGAAAACATATCCAAGAAAAGTAATCTAGAAGGATTTAGAATAAAAGGATATATAATATAAATGTGAACAAAAAACCTAAGAATCATTAAACATTGGATCAATTAGAATATAACTCAAAAAGACCTAAAGTTAAGAAGAATACTAAGTAGTAATGTTGAAATATGCAGCATGTCAAATAAGGCTTTTCAGACCTTCGGTTTTCATCGGCATCACCAACAACTCTGTAAATGTAAGCACCAAAAAGAAGGGGTAACACCGGGGTTTTGGGAGAAACTTCTAGTAATACAGGTTGATTTATATAGAATATGGTTCTATAAAACAGTATCCATGCATTAGACAACACATTGCAAATTGAAAACATTAAATCAACAGTTGTTTCTTAGAGCAAAAATATTTTTAATATTGAAATTTTGTATTTAGGGGAAAGAAATTAGGTAATCTAAGACCTTCAAAACATAATCAATTAGCCTACTATTAGAAAAGAATACAAAGAAATTTTAAATACTCACTCAGCATGTACAATTAAACATCAGTTCTCAGAGAGCCCTCAGGATACATGATATTCCTGCTGTTGAAGTTTTTATAAAAATCATATCTATATCTACTTTATTTTTTAAAAAATTATTATTCTTAACATATATAAAATTTTCATTTCAGAAAGAAAAGAGATAAATTTTAGTACTCTACAATATTTTCTCTATAATCTTACATTGGTAAAACATTACTTTATGAAATATTCTTTTTTTTTTTTTTTTTGGCTTTTTGAGACAGGGTCTCACTGTGCAGTTCAGGCTGGCTTTGAGCTCATTTTTGTAGCCCAGGCTGGTCTCGAACTTGCAGCGATCCTCCTGCCTCAGCCTCCCAAGTTCTGGGATTACAGGTGTGAGCCACCACGCCCGGCTTTTTATGAAATATTCTTTACCATATTTTTCCTGTCCAATTTCCAGTCAGTTTTTTTTTTTTTTTTTTTTTTTTGGTATTTAGTACAGGATCTACAAGGTCTCACTATACATATCATGCTTGTAGTGATCCTCCTGTTTTCTCCTGTTTTTAGCCTCCCAAGTGCTGAGACTACAGGCTCACACTACCATGTCAAATCTCAATTGCCATCTCAGCGCACCCCATGGGCCGGTCTGGCATGGCATGCTGGGGATCAAATCCCGGTCCCAGTGTCAGCCTAATCAGGTGTTTTAATCCACTGAGCTACCTGGCTGGCCCAATTTTCAGTCAAATCTTATGCTATATTAGAGGCAAAGCTCATAAGAATAATTTTCAGTATATATTTCTGTATATTAAGTTGACAGTGAAAATATCAACTTACTTGTGACCTAAATGCTTCAGAAAATATCCCAGAACCTTCAGAGCTTGAACCCAGATACTTTCACTTTTAGAAGCCAATAATTTGTAGATCACTCTAAAAAAAATATACAAATTATTTAATGAGTACTTATTAGTACTATAATAAAACTGCAAATACAAAATTTTTCTTCATTAACATCACTTTTATTAGCATTAGGTAATCATTAATTTTTTGTTTTTACTTTCTTTTTTGAGGCAGTATCACTATACAGTCAAAATTTAATTCCTCTTGTCTCAGCCACAAGATCAAAGATCTATAAGCACTGCACCTAGCAATAATATTCCTTCTTTTACGTTAAAACTCATACCAAACAATGAGTTCTGGGTTACAAAAAAGGATTTAATTTTTGTACCTGTGCATTTAAGTTTTAGTACACAAAGGTAAGACAAAACCACACATAAGTGCCATGGTACAATGCAATGAGGCACTAGGCCTAAAATTATTAATACGTAAAACAAAAACATCTGAGGATTTTTATAGTTCTTTTGAAAAATTAGGACTTAAATTCATGAGCTTATTATGACAGAATCTTTTTTCACAAATTAAAAAACTTCATAATCATAACTAAGAGTTCATTTTCATCTATTTTTGATTTGAGCCTCTTATTCTGAAAAATGTTTTTAGTCTATTTTTTGACTATACTGTCTGTCACTGCATCAGGTCACCATCTTAAATATAAATTTAAAAAATAACCTTTGTTTGATATTACTGTATCAGTTGTCTTCTCTACCTCAAATTTTATACTACTATTAATCTAACAAAATAGCAATGAACAAACACATCATTTCCCCATTTAAAATTTTTCTAAATTTATCACTAACAGGAAAAAAAAAACTTATTAGCATTTTATTTGTCTCATATATGTAGC
>PVJA010005592.1:0-16989 GCA_004027025.1 Myocastor coypus
CTCAGAGGTGTCCCAAATTTCCTGGTCAAGGAGATTATGGGACCTCAGAGGAAAGGGATGAATGAACTGCAGTGTGTCTAAGGAGAGTCACCCAGAGAAAAACATTCTCTCAGGCTTTCACAGAAAGCAAAATGGCCAAGCAATGGCCGTGACTCGTCCCGAAGGCTGACACTAACAACAGTTCTACAAAGTACTGTCTGTGGTCTCAAACTTAATCCTGAGCGGATTTGACCCTGGAAGATACAAAAAAAAAAAAAAAAAAAAAAAAAAAAAAAAAAAAAAAAAGAATGTTTAGTTATAAAGGTCTTGCTTCGACTTGCCCTTGACCACCCAGCAAGGGAAAAAAAAATCCTTAATTACAATGCATGGAACGCAGAGCTAAATTGGTGAGATGAGCTTTAGGAGGCTTAGATTCAATAGCCTCCAACATCACAAGCTTCACTGGTGGCCCACTGCAATTGCAAAACCTTTGACTGTGTATGTATCTGCTTCCTCTTAGTCCAAAGAGAAGTATATTCTTTCCTTTTTTTTTAAATTTTTATTTATTCTTTTTTCTAAGCAACATCAATAGGGAGGTGGGTCATGCCCACACACTGTACTCTGTAGAATGATTGTGAGGACAATATGCAATATGTCATCTTTCAAAGAAAAGAAAGGGGAAAAGAAAAAAAAAAGTAATGTGGATTTAGAAAGGTTAATGTTTAATTGTTTGATCAATCTTATATACCTATATGTATTAATCTAAACTGATCTGATGATGAAAATATGTAATATAACCATTGTTAAATATAAATAATAAAAAAAATTGAAACAAAAAAAAAATAAAATGCACAGGTGAGGTGCAATTTGGTACAATGAAAAAAAATATATGCAAAACATTGCCTTATGTCACATAAATTACTTTACTAAAATTAATGTGTTTAATATGGTCAAAATTTACATATATATGATACATTATAAACACATGGTGAATCACATATACGTACATATTTACAATCACTTTTGATAGACTAGAAAACATGCTCTACAGAATCTGTGTATATAGTGTCACTGAAGTAAACTTTTCCCCCACGGCTTAACTACAAAATGCTCGCGAAGTCTATGAGCTCTTTGGCAAGCTGACTGCATCATGCTGGAGCTGCTGACATCAGAGCACTATGCCCTCCACAGCTCACGACAACGTGCCACGAGGAGGTGGCTGAGCATGGGCACCAGCAGGGCGGCCCGGAAGTGGGTGCACTGGCTCGCAGCGCCCCTCTCTGCCCTCTGGCCGCTGGCTAGGGGCGTGAGCACAGTCCTCCACCACTCCCCTCTGTGCTTTGGCCTGGAAGCCAGCCGGCCATGGACACTCTCCCAGAACTGTGAGTAAACATCACCTCCTTTACGTTGCAGGTGTCAGATACTGTGCTGCATCAATGAGAAAGCTACCCTACACCCAAAGCCCCCCAATTCTCCAGGGCCTTTCCACCACTCTTACTATTAGAAGTCAAATTCCGTAACATGCCTGTGAAATGCAGTATCAACTAAAATATTGAAAAGGCAGCGTCACTGGCATTCTTCCCCTCTGAGTACACGGACCTTGCAGTCCCTCTCCTGCCACATACATCCTAGTCTCCCACTAGAGTGCTGTTCTCTGCCCATTCTCACTGTTAGTACTTCAGGTTTTAGCTCCCGTGTTCTTCATCAGGGAGGTAGCCTGATGCCACAGGTTAGAATGAGTACCTTTATACAGCCCATTGCTATAAACAAAAATTTTCATTTGCTTTAAATTATATTACTTTGGTTGCAACTTATACTACTATAAAGGTACTAATAATAATATGATGAAGATAATACAGAATACGTATTACCATAAAGTCATACTTTAAGACACAGTTTTAATCAATTTATAATGATATTAAAGTTAAATGCCATTTATTTTTAAAATGCCATTTAAAACTGTCAAAAACTCTATATTCTAGTTGCTACCACTTTCCTTGTATTACAAAGAGAACGGAGGCACAGGAAAGCTACATTTTTGCTGAGTTAACATATTTCTAAGAAATCTAACTAAGATTCCCCATCAGACAGCTCTCCAGCACGCATCTTAGCTCACCCTCAGAGAAAACTTCAAGGTGAGTAATCTCATAGCCTTTCTACGCGATCCTCAGATTTGATCTTTCTTCAAAGCAGATATTTAGTTCTGCTAGACCAAAAAAAGGAAGACAAAAGTCTTGCCAGTAATGGTATACTTTTCACTGTAAGATGACTAAAATCCATTATTCTAAAACCTTTCTTCTTTAGCACACATTCTGTGTTACTACATTCTCCTTTTGTGTGTATTATCATATAAAAATCTATTAAGGGATCCTCATTCCTTGTGAATTCCTTACGTGAATCTGCCTCCTTGATAAAATTTAGTGGTACATCAGTACTTGCTACAATTGCTTAATTTCTCACTGGCAACTAGAGCAGCAAAAACTGTATCATTCAATATGAATGCTTCAAACAAGATGAGGCTCTGGCTTTGTGGCCTTGCTGTCATGTAAATGAGTGTCATTGTCCCAGTCTACCAAGTGTATGTTTTCCTCATTTCTTTCAAAGATTGTACTGTTTAAGACGGTCACCAATCACAGCATAAACGTGCTACCTAAAGTTTCAAGTGGAAGAAACTCCACTGGGGCTTAAGGAGAAATACAAGTTAGACTTTGTTCAGGTATGAAGTACACAATACAGGCCACATGCTCAAAGGTAATGAGTTAGCTTATATATACAGTGGTGTTCTCTTAGTGAACAGTTCAGCTCACAAACAGAAGTTCAGCCATCCATGAACTCTGCATTGGGCGATAAATGCCATGAATTGGCCATCTTCCCAGAAATCATGGAATGAATTATGTTCATGAACTGAGATAGTAATAAAATGTATATACATGTGCATATATTGTGTACTGTACATGTATGTAAAACACATCACATATATGCATAATATGTAAATGATAAATATTATATGATATATATGTAATGGTATATTATAAAATGTTATATATGTCATATATTTTAAAATATGTAAAATATGGTTTGTTTAAACAGTAACACATAAAGGATGGATGCCTGACTGAAGATAATGCTGTAAACTAAGCCTTTAAAAATGTAACCCTGTATTTCCCATAGGAACAATGGTATAATATTTGCTATTTCATTGTTCCCAACTTCATAGAACATAAGTAATATAGTTATCAACAATCTACTATTCCAGCCTTATGATTTGGATCAGGGTGCTACACAAGAACTTCACGTAAATGCTGTTACGGGGAGACGGGGCCTGCTTAGAGACAGGACCCTGGTGTGTAACTGCAACGGTCTGGCTCCCTCCCTGGCTCCTCCTTTCTGTGCTTCCTCACCACAGGGATGTGGGCAGCTCTCAGACCCTGCCATCCTGCCACTTGTGCCCTCGGGGCTACTCATCATGGCCTGAAATGTTCGTGACACAAAATAAACCTCTCTTCCTTTAAGCTGTCAATGTTGGGTGCTGTGTCTCTGTGATGCGAGTATCACTAGTTCTGACCTGAGTGCTGATGGTGGGCTTAGTACTATGAATAAATACATCTGAGCATGGGGGTTAGAAATCTATGGAACTGGCATGTGGAAGGAGGTGGACACGTTTACAGAGATGTTGGCCTACGAAGTCCCAAGAGTCCCAGCTTGAGTCTCAGTTTCGCTTTGGTCCCTTTGCTTTCCAGGCTCTATTTCTCCCTTTAGAAGGGAGTGTTATCCCGCACCATTCTATACGGGCACTGTTTACATTTCATTTGTTTTTTGTTTTTGTTTTATTTTGTAGTTTTTAGACTATATTTCATCTTGTTATTCAAACTAGCCTTTGATTCACTACATAGGCTAGAATGTTTTCAAAGTCATGGTGAGCCTGCCTCGGCCTCCTAAATACTGGAATTACAGGCACATGCTACCAGGTCCACTTGTCAAATTTTACACAGACTCAGAGCTAAGAGTTAGCTTGAATCTCACAGGAGACTTTAGACTTTTCAAACTGGTAGCTCTTAAGAGATGGACTAAATGCATTTTGCGTAAGATGAACGTAAGTCTTTTGGGCACTAGGGGAGAGACAGAACTGGAACCAGCCCTCCCCCCAGAAGAGTTCCATGTAACTGCTAAGTTCATAGTCAACCTTCTGAGGAAGTAAGGCACAGTTTCCTGCACTCCTCTATCCAAGCCCTTCCATGTTATTTTTACCTTGAAGATTACAAACCATAGATTACAACTGCTGAATCTGTGAACCCAAAATAGAACTCTCTTCCTTTACATTATGTGTGCATGTCAGGGATTACATCTTCATGATGAGAAAGTTGCTAAGATAACTATTTTCAAATATTTCTCACTGAATTTTTTCCTTTTGCTTTTCATATTCATATTTTGTATTTCCTCTATCGAGCACTTAGTGATACTGTTAAGACCGAAGTCTACATCATCTCTCTGATTGCCTAATCAATTATCTGTGTAGTTCACCCAGCTCGGCACAGACCGATGAATAGTAGCCTCTCATTATGATCTATGTTAAGCTACCCTATGCTGATGTGTAAAAATGCATGAAAATGAGGCCTTCATTTTAAACTACTTTCGGCCAAAATATATGGTATGTATTAAGGAATTATTAACTGATAGAAAGACACACTTTAAATTCTATGGTTAAAAACACTATAGAGAAAGAAAGAAAAAAGAGAGGGTAAGTCAACATAAGCTCCAAAATATGTTATATGACACTTTCGAAAATATTTATAGGACTGGGGAAACAGCTCAGTGGCATGGCACGCACAAGGTCCTGAGTTTGATCCCCAGTACCACCACCCACCCCCCAAATTTTTTTTAAATGAAAAAAATATTAATGCCTATACATATATATATATATATATATATATACACACACACACACACACACACACAAATATTTACATATATACAAATGAATTACTTGTGAGAAGTTACTTTTAAGGATTATCAGCTATAATAACTATAATAAATAAAAACTGTGCGACAATTGACAGAAACTTACAGTAAAAAGTTTTAAAACAATATAGTTTTAAGTCAATTTTGTAAACTCCAATGCTCCCTTTGCTCTTGGGAAAATGGACATACTCTTTTTTGAATTTTATTTTATTATTATTTTTTATATATACTTGGTTGTTGCAGGGTCTTTCTATGTAGCTCTCACTACTCAGTGCTGGGATTACAAGTGTGTGCCGTCACACGAGGGCTCCGGCTGCTTCCGGCCACCCTGCGGACAGGGCCAGCATGGCATGCAGTGTCAGGGATCGAACTGCAGTCCCTGCACTTTCCTAAGCAGGGGCTAGAGTTTGTTGAGTTATCCTGTCAGTCCCCAGTGGACATATTCATATTCTATACCTCAACAAAGAATCTGGACACAATTACCTTGGGTATCTAGTATTATAAGCCATTTTGCTAAAAATTAAGACTCTCTATCACATATTTACTAGAATCTACTTGCAGACTTTACTAAATCTAATTCTTGAATAGTTCATGGTTAAGCTTCTTTCATAATGCAATTATGCATTATGCATTAATTATGCAATAATGCATAATGCATAATTCAATTTTGCTCACCTTTGCTGTGGTGGACATTGCTCCAGCCATCTTCATCTGAGAATTCATCACCTTTGTTTGTGTAGACATCGAAGTCACTTTTGAACTTACTGCAAAAGTCCTTGTTTTCTGCTTCCGGAGATGTACAAGTTGTTTGGCTAGAACCCTACAAGCTTCTTTATTACCAATCTTGGCCATTTTCTTAATTTCTAATTCCTAAGAAAAGAAGTAAGAAAGAAGATTAAAATTATTGAGAGTTGTTAATAATGTATTTCTGAAGAACTGATCTGACATACAAATAAAAAATACATTTTCCACTTAAAAGAGACTATAAGAGAATCACAGAGAAAGAATAACTGAACAAGGCTGTTTATTCCACATGTTCACATGGAAAACTAACTAATACTTCCATCCAAGAATGGAGTCAGTCTCCAAATCACGAACAAATTTTGTTCTGAAATGACATTCATAAATCAGACTTATTTGTAATCTGGCACAGTGGGTCTTACACAGTATACCTGTGAATTTTTTACAGTACATCTATGAAACTTCACAATTGGAATACTCATAAGTCAGGAACTTAGGCCGGAGAAATAGCTCAGAAGCAGAAGCACCTGGTAAGCTCAAGCAAGGTCCAGAGTTCAATCCACTTAGTGAAAACAAAGGGCAGAAACTTACTGTGCAAAATAAGCATACTATACAGTACATACATAGATCTCAGAATGTAACTTTAAAAAAAAAAATAAAAAAAGATAGGAAAAAGAGTCAGTGGGATAGAACAAATAAAGCCAAAGGTGATAGATTCAAAACTAGTAATATAAGGTTGGGAAGATAGCTGGGCAGTCTAAGTATCTGCCTGCCAAGGGCTAGGACCCAGGATTAATCCCTGGTCCTGTGTGCTGTGCCAGCCCCACACTGTGTGGGCCACCAAAACTGGGTGCATTGATGCACGCCTGTAAACCCAGTGTCCGGGAGGCTAAGACAAGGAGGATCATTACAAGTCTGAGCTGCATATTAAGACTCTGGGCCAAATAAATAAATAAATAAAAATTAGCAATACAGAGCCATAGTATATTTCACGAAATGGCCCATCTTATACCTCAGTTAAAAGTTAAACTGCCAGATTAGCTAAAAACACAAACTAGTATGCTCTCTCAAAACAACAATGCTAAACATAAAAGCAAAGCCGTATGTAAAGTAGAAACATGTAATATTACATTGCAAGCATAAGTACTTGCCTGGCAAGTGCAAGGTCCTGAGTTCAATCCCTGGTACCAAAATCAAACAAACGAACAAAAAAACTAAAAAACAGTAATATCAGATCAAATAGACTTGTAAACAAGGAATATTACCAGAAATAACACGGAGCATTTCATAATGATAAGGGAACCAGTGTATTTATGTACAAAAATTAAAAGCCTTTCAAATTGCATGAAGCACATCAACAGAACTGAAAAGAGAAACAGGCAAACACAAAATGAGCATGAGAGGTATGAGTCATTTCTATCTGACCACTGCTAAAAGGGGCAGCCAAATAGTTCAGCAGATTAAAAAACCTGCAAGCAGGCACAGGGGCCAAGAGTCTGATTCCTGGACTTGCCCAGCCCACGGGGCACGCTGCGATGGCTATCGAGGCTGGGTGCGATGGTGCACCCCTGTATGCCCAGCACTTGGTAGGCTGCGAACAAGAGAACCGCTATGAGTCCTATCTATCTAGTGAGATGCCATGCACAGCTGCCTGAGACTTCACCACACTAACTAGCATGGTGCACAATTTAACATTTATGAACTGTGTATTTCTGAAATTTCCCATTTAATATTTTTAGAACAGTTGGTCATGGGCTACAGAGACCGTGGAAAGTAAAACTGTGGATAAAGGGGAACTACTGTAGTCAAAAACACAGTAATGATATACAAAACTTTAAAAATGCTACCCACAAATTAACCCATTTAGAAACTTTATCACTAATATATGTATATGTACACATATATATGTAGAAAAAATTTTATCTGTAACAGAGTATAAATTATTTGTAAGTATACCCTAAACAATCACCTAAATACTCCATATTCTTCATCAGAAAACAAGGCTCAATACATTTAAGAGTATAAGAATTACACCAAGTATGTTTGCTATTCTCTATAAAATTAAACCCAGAAATTAATGTTGAAAATATAAAAGGATAATCATAAATAAGCAGAAATTTAAAATGTTTCTATGTAAGATAGTTTTGCTATATTTATTTTTAAAGTATTGTATGTATGTATGTATGTATGTATGTACGTATGTGTTTATTTGGTGCAGGGTCTCACTACCCAGGTCAGACTCATGGTGATCCTCCTATCTCTGCCCAGCGTAGGTCTGTGCCAGCACATCTGGTTTCGGTGACTGGCACAGTGCACTTGGGTCCGGGAGCCAGCACAGCATACAGTACAGGGATCAAACTTGGGTCGTCATACTTGCCAGGCAGGCACTTAGACCATGAGCTATCTCCCCAGCCCAAGCTATGGCTTTAAAAAGCAGAGAAAATGAGATATATTTTGAACTTAATAAAATGAAAATGCAACGTAATAAAACATGTGAGGTGCTATTAAACAGCTGTTAGGAAATGTGGTACTTAAAACTTACATTAAAAAAGAAAACTTCAGAAGCTTTAACATAAAGTAAAAACTGCAATACAAGGTAAACTAAAGAAGGAAATTACATATAAACAAGCCAAGAAAGTTATAAAGCAGTAAAGAAAAGTCAGCACAGAAAATGAGTAAAATCAGAAGTTTCCTTAACAGATGAATCAAACTGCTATTCCAATAATTATAGTGATGAAAGAAAAAAAAAAAAAAAAAAAAAAAAAAAAAAAAAAAAAAAAAAAAAAAAAAAAAAAAAAAAAAAAAAAAAAAAAAAAAAAAAAAAAAAAAAAAAAAAAAAAAAAAAAAAAAAAAAAAAAAAAAAAAAAAAAAAAAAAAAAAAAAAAAAAAAAAAAAAAAAAAAAAAAAAAACCAAAAAACCCAAGGCGAGGAAGTACACATATGCTACACATCCTGAGAAGGAAAAGACGGGGATCACTTCCTGTGCTACGGATGCTAAAAGGTGATAAGGGACCATTATATACAAGATACCATTACATTTTAAAATTTAGTAACAACTGACAAATTGTGTAGCATCCTCAAAATAACAAGCTCTTTTTCAGCATGCCCCATAACCTAATCACTCTTTTTAAAAAGATTATAGCTTAAAAACCTATCTACACAGAAAATGTTCATGTACAGGATGAATCCAATTTAGACAGTGTACACAAACACCTAGGAAAGAAAAGGGCACTTGCCAAGTCATACTGTAAAGTCAGTATTTGTTATATTAAATTTGTAATAAAAAATACTACCCAAAAAGATAAAGAAAAATCATACATACAGATACAATATTCTTTAGCAAAATTTCAGCACAGTTAAATACATTTAAAAGTATGTCATTATTGGGCATGGTGGTACATACTTGTAATCCCTGTGTTGAGGAGCCTCAGGCGGGAAGATTGCTCTGATTCAGGCCAGCCTGGGCTGCACAGTGAGTCCAAGGTCAGTCTGAACTGCATAGCAAGACTCTGTCTTAAAAAACTAAAAAACAGGACCGGGGAGATAGCTGGCAGTCTAAGTGCCTGCCTGGCAAGCACAAGGGCTTGAGTTTGATCTCTGGTACTGAGTGCCATACCAGCCAGCCCTGAAAGCAAGTATGGTGGTGCGTGCCTGTAATCCCAGCACTGCGGAGGCGAAGGCTGGAAGGCTGTTATGAGTCTGACTTGCATAGCAAGACACTATATGAAAAATAAATAAAATAAAATAAAGTTTTAAAAGATCATTATCAGTTCACTGACATCAGTTCATTGTCATGGCCATAAGCCTACATTTCAAAAAGATGAAAATAGTACCAAATAACACATTTGACATAAGTTATTCTTGATAAAAACTAGCAAGTGATAAAATCAGAAACTTCCACAACCTGGAAAATGGCATATAGAGAAAGTCTATCGCTAATGTACGTGATTCAAAACTGAGCCCCCTAGCCAGGTGTGGTGGCACGCGCCTGTAATCCCAGCACTTAGGAGGCTGAGGCAGGAGGATTGGTGCAAGTTCGAGACCAGCCTGGACTACAAAAGTGAGCTCAAGGCCAGCCTGAACTGCACAGCGAGACCCTGTCTCAAAAAGAAAAATAAACAAAAAACAAAAAACTGAGCCCCCCATTAGTAAAAAGGCAAGTGTATCTGCTCACCCCACTGCTATTCCACGCTGGTAGTGGCAGCGAGCCTACAGCGCACATGCGCAGCACGCTCTGCTGCCCTAGAGCCAGGGCACCCTGCGTGGGCCCCACAGCAGAGCCCTGCAGCGCACGCAGTGCAGCGCTGCCAGCTGGGGTAACTGAGCGGCTCTGGCTCCCAGTCTGGGCACTCACTCTCTACAAGACCCGCATCGCTCATGCGGGAGTGCCAGCCAGCTTAAAAAGCTAAGGGAAAGAAGTTACCAATTAGAAAGATGTAAAGGACTGTTTATTCGTGATGACATCACTATGTAGACGCCACATGCGATCTACGAAAATGCTGGAAGAGTAGTAAAACAAGTTGAAGAAGCTTACAGGATTCAAGATAACCATACAAAGATGAGTGCATCTCTACGGATCCTAGCAGAAGAACTTCTCAGAAACTGAATTCCTTCTTAAAATGATAGGATAAGAAATATTAAATATTTAGGGTAAAGAGGACAAAGGAAGTATGAGACCTACATATTTACAAGAGCAAAGCATGGCTCAGAACAATCAAATTAAGATCTCAGTAAGTATGTATGTATACATGTGTTCACCTACCTACTTGTAAAATGTTCATAGGTTGGAAGACTTCATATTGTTAAGACATAAATTCTTCTCTAATCACTTAAATATTTAATGTAATCTAAATCAAAATCTAACCCTTTTGATGGAACTTGAAAGGCCTACTCTAAAGAAGCATGTATAGAAAGATTAAGAATCTAAAATAGCCTAAACAATTATAAGGAAGCATGAAACTGAATTGTTACTTACCTATAAGATCTACTATAAATTAAAGTAATAAAAGCAGTGTGGTATTAAGTTAAGAATATTCAAATAGAACAATGAAATAGTGTAGAGCCAGAAAATATGCCCATACCCATTGGACAACTTATTTTCCACACAAATGAGGTGTCAACTACAAATTTTGTTGGAACAACTTAATTTCCATGTGAAAAAGTGTTCCATTTGATACCACAGTAAAAATTCAAAATGGTTCACAGTTTTAAATGTAAGAACTAGGAGTTTTATAAAAAAGGAAGAAAGAAAGAAAGAAAGAAAGAAAGAAAGAAAGAAAGAAAGAAAGAAAGAAAGAAAGAAAGAGAGAAAGTATCCGTGACTTTGCATTAGATGATTAGTTCTGCAGGCATAAAAGTACTAGCCACAGAAGAAAAATATATTAATAAACTTCTAAAAGTTTTAAAAATTCAATCACCGAAACAAAAAACTCCCTTCTCAAAAAAAAAAAAAAAAAAAAAAAAAAAAAAAAAAAAAAAAAAAAAAAAAAAAAAAAAAAAAAAAAAAAAAAAAAAAAAAAAAAAAAAAAAAAAAAAAAAAAAAAAAAAAAAAAAAAAAAAGACAAAGCCAAGAACTTGGAAGGGATATTCATAAAACATGTACCATTACTTAATAAAAACACTTACTTGCAAGATGTTAAAGAACACTACTTACTACAATTAAATCAAGCAAGGTGTTGAACATATGGATAAAATATTTACACACTTTTGTCAAGAAGGTATATAGATGACAAATAGTTACATGTAACTAGGTATTTAGGAACTGTAATTTAAAATGACAATGTTTATCCAACAAAATAACTAAAATTAAACACCGCAAATTCCAAGTATGTAGAACAACTATAATTCTCATGCACTGCTACTGGCAAAAGTCAACATTACAGGTGTTTTTTCTTGCACCTGTTTTATATGATTAAATATAGACTTACAGTGTAATCTCACTGAACCTAGCCTTACCCTTAGGAATTATCCAAAAGAAATGAAAACATGCTTGTACAAAAACTCCACCTAAATGTATATAACACTAATTTTTTTAAAATAATCAAAAAACAGAACTCAAATGTCCTCTGGTCAGAAAAATGGATAAATTGTGAACACGGACAGAACAGAATAAAATTCATGAATAAAAAGAAATTAATACTAATATGGGTGAGGGGGTGGCACATGCCTGTAATTCCAGCACTTGGGAGGCAGAGGCAGCAGGAGCGATGTGAGTTCGAGACCAGCCTGGACTACAAACGCGAGCTCAAGGCCAGCCTGAACTGCATAGTGAGACCCTGTCTCAAAAAGGCAAAAAACAACAACAACAAAACCCTAATACAAGTAACTTCAAAATAATCATACTAATTATGCTAAAGGAAGTTGCAGAAGGGAGAGTTCACGCATGGCTCCTGCAGCGGGCTAAACTTACCGAGGCCGGGTCATCAGCACATTAATTTTCAGAGATGGGATCTAGAGAGAGAACTGGTCTAAACATCACTGATTTAAGCCAGAGCTGAAAGGGACAGGTGGCCCCGAGGAAGACAGCAGGCCGGCGGGGTGTGCCTCTGGACACCTGCCTCCGCTTCCTTTCCTTTCCCAGCTAGCAGCTTTGCGGCTGCCCTGCGCTGAGCCGGTTTCCTCCACTCCTGAGCCTCTACCGTGTTTCTGACTTTGCACTGGCTGATCATGAACTAAAACTGAGTCCAAACCAGTTCTTCTCCTTTAAATTGTACGTATTAGGTGTGTTATCCTAGCAATGAAAAGTTCACTAGCACAATGCCATTTTTATAAAATTCTAGGAATTCTAGTGATAAATAAGTATTTGACTCACTGAAAGAAGGGAAGACAGGGAAGCATGGTAGGATTTCAAAAAGTGTACAAAAACTGTTGGGGATGATGAATATTTTCATTACCTAACTATAGCAGGTTTCAAGTATTACTTTGTACACATCACTGTGTACAGTTTATTCCATGTCAGTCAGACCTCAATAATTCAGCTTTATAGAAGACTGAAGGCAACACATTAAACACAGTATAAATAATATTTAAGATGGCTCAGATCAAACTATCAAAACAAATTCACAGTCAGAGACACAGTGAATTTTAAAGTATCAAGTAAGATACCTAGGAAGAGTTGATGGGCATTTTGGTGTTCCTAAGACTTGGCTATCACAAATTGGGCTGCCACTAACATAGGCGTACAGATATCACTCTGATATAATGCTTTCAGTTCTTGTGGGGAAATTTCCAGTGGGGGGATAGCTGGATTGAATGGGATTTCCAATCTTACTTTTTAAAGGAGTCTCCACACTGATTTCCATAATGGTTGCACCAGTCTACATTCCCACCTTTTTCCCCACAGCCTCTCCAACTTTTGTTGTCAGCTGATTTCTTGATAACCCACTATTATTATGGACTACTGGACTATACTGGGTTATTTTGCTGAATTCATGCACCTCTAATATATGAATGGCAGTGGAACACCCATCTCTAACAAAACAAAACAAAAGAAAAAACAAGAAAGGGGATATAAATGACTATTTTATAGTGAAAAAATAGGATATACAGCCACTTTCTCTTAATTCAATGAGATTTGTACTAATAGTGTTCAGACAAGATATCATATCTGCATCTTGTACTCAAGACAACAATATGTAATGTATTAATTATAACTGTCCTACTAACTTGTTTTGAAACTGTCATTGCTATTTCTTTCTCATTGAAATTAATAAAATTTAAAAATACAATAAAAAAGAAGATACCTAAGAGTTAATTTTTTTATAGTTCTCCCTTGGTTTCCAGACCTATTTTATGTTTGCTATAAACTAAGAAAATAGTTTTAAGAAATATTTCTTCATAGAAATTGCTAATTTTTAAAATCAGGAATAACCCAATTATATAATCAGCAAAATACACAGAATTCTGATAAAAGCCAGCATGATAACACAATAAAGCAGAAAACGCAAAAAAGCATTAAGTGCTACTCATTTAATTCATTTACCACCTGCCATGCACTGTTTTCCTGTTTTCCTCATTGTTTTACCCATGATTTCCAAATTTGAAAAATTAAACTGAAATTTAATGTCCTACTTACCAGCTGTTTTTCTTGTTTCTCTAAAGCTGCTCGATCTCTGATTATAGCCCTCTGTGTACCTCGTAACTCTCGGTTCTGTTCCTTTATTACATCTAAGAGAACCACAAAAGAAACCTAAATTTATGGATGTGAAATATTTTTCACCACCACTTAAAATACTGAAGACACCATAACAAAAAAGAAACCTTGATTTGCTAAATGTTAGGTAATTTTCCTTCAATTTAATATACTGGAAACTGTGTAACATATTTTTACATGGATTATAAATAGAATTGAACTGACAAGTCAATATAATGAAGTGAGAGAAGACAAGTACAAATATATTACAGTTGAAGTTTAAGTAGAGCATATATCACAATAAAACAGTCAGAGAATTCATTACCATACAATTTTGCATGATGCACATACATACTGTGTGTGCACACACATAACCGTTCACCCCCATTACCACAGTAACGTATGAACTGCAAAAATGAGGAAAGGTTATAATATTTTACTAACTTTTTCCTCCAATTAGTCACAACAGATATTGGAAACATAACTTCCAATAAGGCAGGCACATATTTAAACTACAACTCTGCTGTCTGATTACACAATTACATTTTGAATAACTTAATTAGCAGATTTTTATAACTATTTTAATATAACATTAAAAATTCCCTGATATGTAGTAAGTATATACACAAAAAATAATGTTCTTGTAATTTATTCAATTCATTCAGATTCTTTATCCAACCTTTTGGAAAATATAAATATCACTTCAGAATGGATAGATACAATTAGAATTAGTTGTAACTAAATAGAGATATCTTTAAAATGTAACAAATATCAATGTTAATTTTTGTTAATAGTGATCACTCTTTGACAGGAATCTTAAGTGCTTTATATAGTATATAATTTGAATATTATAATACCCCTATGCCATTACAGTTTCTATTATTTTATATATAACAAAATTGAGTTGTAGGGAAGTTGAATAATTTGCCTGTGTCAGTTAGTTTTATTTATTTATTTATTTTTATGGCCGGCCCAGCCTGCCCTGAGGGCAGGGCTGGCGCAGCATGTGGTGCCGGGGATTGAACCGAGGTCCCTGCAGCCACCTAAGCTTTTCTAAGCAGGCGCTTTAGACCACTGAGCCATCCTGCTGGCCCCTGCCTGTGTCGATTAGTACCAAGCAATAACAGCAGGTTTGGACCCAAGCACTCTGTCTCTTGAATCAGTGATTTAATGACTGTACTAAAGCAGTATTTCAAAAAGGGAAATTACAAACAACAATAGAAAGAAACAATCTCTTCACCAAATGGCAAATAGCATTGGCATAACTAGTCTCATGAAAAATAGCACATAAATGCATATATATATACATATATATACAAAACAAAAGATCAAGGACTCAAACAGATGAGGAAACACTGTAAAAATTCTTAGACAAATAAAAGAATACATTTTTATGATCTGGGAGTTGACAGTGGATTATTAGAACAATGAAAGCATAAAAGATATGAAATGCATAAACTGGAATTCATGAAAATTAAAATGGGCAACAGAGGACATTACCAAGTGAAAAGACAGCCTACAAATACAAAAAAGTACATATAAGATACATGTTTGATAAATATATAAGACACAGAATATATAAATAATTGTAACTCAAGAGAAAAAGACAAGTCAATTTTCAAAGGGGCAAAGAGCTGGAGAAGACATTTCTCCATGGAAGACAAGGATATAAGCATATTTTAAAAATAAAGAACATGATTAGTCGTTAGAGAAATAACATATCCTTCATACCCATTAGAGTAGCTATAATAGGAAGAGAACAACTTCTGGTGAACGTGTGAAGACTGGAATCCTTATCCACTGCTAGGAAGCAGTCTGGTGATTCCTTGAATAGTCAGACACAGGGTTGGGAATGTACCTCAGTGGTACAGCACTTGCCTGGCATGCTTGAGACCCTCGGTTACTTTCTCAGCACAACAAGAAAAGTTAAATATAATACTACATGATACAGTCAACTCCACTCCACGATACTTACCCAGAAGAACTGAAAAAAGAAAAAAGAAAAGAAACGAAATTGAGTACAAACAAATGGGATTAAACTAAAACTATTCTGCAGAGCCAAAGACTCACCAACGGAGTGAAGAGATGTCCTATAAAAGAAAAACAATATTCACGAACTATGTATCTGATAAGGAGTTGATAACCGGTATAAGGAACTTCAAAACTCAGTAGCAAAAGCAAAAAATAAAAAATAAAAATAGAGAATATATCTAAACAAACACAGCAAAAAACATATACAAAGGGTCAACAGGTGTGTGAAAAGCACACAAAAAACCCCCAAAAACCCATCATTAGCAATTATCACAAAAACACAAATTCAAAGCAGAATAGGCTATAATTTTGCCCCAAGAAGAATGCCTATTATTAATAACACTAGAGATAACTCCAGATGAGTATGCCAAGTCTTACCCAGTGCTAGCAAGAATATATAGTATAGCCAGCAGGGACAACAATACAGAGGTTCTGTAAAGAATTAAAACCTAAATAGTATAGAACCTACGACTCTGGTATAGGCCAAAGTGAGTCAGCACACCAAGGAGATGTCTACAGCTCCACATTCACTGCAGCAGTGTTAGCTACAGCTAAAGGAAAGAAACAATCTAAGTATCCTCGAAATGATGACTGAATAGCTAAAATGTGGCAAAGCACACAATGGAATACTATTCACCAAGATAAAAGAATAGGACTCTGTGTTCTGTAACAACAAGGAAAGAGAACTAGGGGGAAAGTGAAGGCAGCCAGGCACAGAAAGTCAAATGATCTCTCCCATGTGGAATCCAAATGTGTTGTTCTCATACAGATTGAAACCTTAAGGGGTGGCGGGAAGATGTGAGGCAAGGTTGACTAGCAGATAATAAATACAGCACCACAGGCACAAGAAGCTACTGTGTGCTACGAAAGTGAAGTGAATTACAGATAAAAATAACATACTGTGAGCTTCAAACAAAGGATTCTGAAACTTTTCACATTATGATATCTGTTGGAACAGATGTATCTAACCTTATTTGACTACTATCTAGTATGCAATATAATGAAATTATCACATAGTACTTCGATTATAATTTTTTGTTATCAGTAAGAACAAAATTTAAAAATATTTAAAGAGGAACAAATATTTATAGCACTATTAACACACTAACACAACTGAAAGGCTATGAAAATAGATGGACAGATAAATA